>JBBPCY010013781.1:0-15341 GCA_037974405.1 Brachyalestes nurse
AACTGTTCCTCCTCACTCAGACTCCAACACAAACTACCTCTACTGACTCTAACTGTTCCTCCTCACACTGACTCCAATAAAAACTACCTCTACTGACTCCTAACCTAATCTGTTAGCCCTAGAATACCTGATTTACTCTTGGTATTGACGTCTGATCATATCATCGTCCAATCAAGACAAGGGACCTTTACACTTGTCCTTTTCAACTGTAGCGTCTTCAGCCAGATATTGATCAGATAAAGCCCAGCCCTTGTATCATCCCTCAGCTTTGCCCTTCTATTGTTGTCCTGCCATGCAAGCTACCATTCAAACTGCACTCATGGGGACTACACAGATTTCATAGCTGAACAAAACCTTTCAGTCAGTATTGTCCCCAGTCAGGTTTCATTTTGATTCATTTTAGATGAGGTATAGAAAGTTTTTATCCTGACTCGTACTTAAAATGTTCCAAAAAGCAAACAGGCCCTCAGGACTCCCAGTGAACAGCAGCTGAAAATACTGATGAAGAAAACTTAAATGGACCAAAAAAGGAGAAGTAAACTGAACTTGGATGCATCAGTTCTAAGTTAATACTGTTGCCATGGTAAAACCGCTGTTTGTTGCCATAGTAAACACATACACACACACACACATACGCTGGCAGGTACTGGCTTACTCAAGAACCATGTTCATTCACACCAGAATGAACATTATTAGCAGTGGCATTTTCACCCCCGGTGCTGTTAACATTTTCCGTTGTGTGTACACACGTACACACATGCACACATGCACACAAACACACACACACACACACACCTTCACACACTCACCGATATAAATCTCCCACCCAGAACCGCTGATGTCAGCGCGCCACAGTTTTTGCAGACAGTGTGATATTTGTACCGCAGTTATGGATATGTAAATGATCTCTTGGTATGGAGGGGGCTCGGTTTCGGGGGGCAATGAGTGATAGCTCGCCTATAGTCTTAGGCAGAGGGGAAAAAAGAGGCTCCAGCAGGGTCTCTCGATTTGTTCTCTAAGGGTCTGAGTGTGGAGCACTAATCAGAGTAGGCTATTAAAGAGAAAAAAAACCCTTCCCCCTTCTCTCTCTCCTTCATTTTCTCTCTCTCTCTCTCTCTCTCTCTCTCTCCTTCTCCTTCTTTCCTTCTCTCTCTCTTGCTCTCTCTCTCTTATCAGCTTGATGGCCCCATGGCTGTTCTTTCAGAAAATAATGAAGCCTTTAACCAAACAGGCTTTCGAGGGGAAAGTGAAGCATCCGGCAGTTCTGTGAAAAGGAAGCAAGACAAGCCTTAAAGTTTCCCTTCATTACTTTCTTTTGTTTTCTCTCATGGCTCCATGGACGCTTTTGTGTCTATGTGTTTGTGTGTGTTTGTGTGTGTGTGTGCATATAAACAACAGAGTAAATAACCTATTTTAGTCTGGTGTGTTGTGGCTCATTTGGGAGTGTTCTAGTTTCTTGTTTCCTGTTAGCAGTGTGTGTGTGTGTGTGTCTGTGTGTTTTAATTTGTAGAAAAACCTGAAAAAACATTTAGAGCACCAGTAAAATGCTCCTAAATTTGTAAAGTGTATTTCTTTTAATCTTGTATCTATATCACATGTACATAATGCATATAGAATGCATTCTCTAAGGGCAATAAACTTAAAAATGACATTTTTTCTGTACATTTTAGTGCACATGCCTCTCTCTCTTGCTCTTTCTCTCACAATACATATATAACATTTAATTTAAAAAAATTTAAAATAAAATTAAAAAATTTAAATATTAAGTAGTGAAAGTGACCATTCTGTCATATGTGAACAGCACGAAATTTAACCCATTCACCAAGTGAAGCCGTGGGCAGCCAGGAACACAGCAGCCAGGGAGCAGTGTGTGGGGACGGTACCTTTCTCAAGGGAACCTTTAGAGGTGCTTAGCAGATTTGGGAATTGAACCCACGACTTCCTGAGTGCAGGGCGAATACCCTAACCACTAGGCTACCACCTGCCCCAGAATATGCAGAAGTCTGCAGAAGAAAATCAGCAAAACATCATTTGATCAGGGGTGCACAAACTCAGGATGTGCATACAGGATGTAACTGTAACTACACTATTTAAAGCTGTTAAATTAAGCAGTGTTTATTGGTTGACTAGGATAAATATAAACAAATAAACATTGTGATTTGGAGTGTGGTGTGTATGGTGCTGCTCAGTCTGCAGTGGCTTGTAGATGCATCAGGACTTTACACACGCTGTCTCTTCCTCTTTAAACAGACACCTGATGTGTAGCTCTGTATGCATAAGCGACCGCTATGACCTTATGTCATCTCTCCCCATCTGCTCTCACTTTCACTCACTCGCTCTCACTCTGTCTCCCTCTGTCGCTTTCTCTCTCTCGCTTATTCTCTTTTTCTCGCTCTCTCTCTCTTGTTCAGTCAGTCTGACGCCTTCGCACTTATAACCAAACACATGTTTTAGTGTTGCCTGTGCTTCAGATTTCGTTTTCATTATTGACCTCTATCTCACCCTTTATTTGCAGTCATAGTGTGTGAGAAAAGCAAAATATCTGCGATTGAAGCTCAGTAAAAGTAGTTCAGTTCAGATTGTAGTTCAGTAAAAAACACAATTTCTGCAAATTTTCCCTCCAATATAGCTGATCAGCCAAAACATGCTTAGGGTCTAAAGTTTTCTTCTTTGGTTTTGGAGATACAAGTGCAAACTGCAAGCATTAAATACTGCTTGGATGGTGATTAGTATTCAGTGGATGTGGGGTGATATAATTTTACCACAGAATGTCTGTGATGTTGATTAGCATGGGAAAAGAAATCTCAGTGTAATTGGCAGACACGGGAATGGTTACTGGATTTGTTCGCTGCCTTCACTCAAAAAAAAGAGTAGAATCCAAACCCTTCATTTAGCCATTATTTCATTTACCCTAACCATTTGCCTTGCTGTTACAGATGATAATGATTTTATCATTAGCATTGCCATTAGCTGGAGACTATACAAACAACATTATCACATAAAATTGTGTTCTGTCTTTTAAATTGTTTAGGTAAGTCATCACCGTCACACACTGACTATTAGAGCTAGGCCTTCAGTTTTGGCCATCGATATCAAAACACAGTCAAAAACAGAAATAATGCACCTGTACAGTATGTGGCTTTCCGTTTGCATCCCAATGAGATGAGCACTAAGCTAATGCAAACAAACAAGAAAGCAGAAAAAAGTATCAGGATTTCTCTGGTTGTAAAAGTAGTTGATATTGTGTGAGCTGGTGAGGAGAACACAGGTTCGGTTCCAGATTCCTCCTCGGTTCCTCCAGCTGTTGTTTGGATTTCTGAAATTCATCAGCAGATTTAATTTAATGGAGGACTGATTGAGTCAAACCAGGTGTCTGATGGAAGTAATAGTGGACTTCCACAAGGAACACATTGATATACTGAACATCAAATCACAATTTACTGAATAATGTTTGTATTTATTCTTTTTCGTTAGTATATTTAGTAATATTAATGTGAAAAGAACTGCTCATCTGAACAGTTTTTCATTATTATATATTGTACCTTTAATGTAACATTTCTAGAGGTAATCTTTCAGTAAAGAGTCCTGGCACAGAGTTGCTGTTTACCAGTCTGTGATGTATCGGCATCTTCTAGAAGGCCTAGAGTGCTGCGTTCCCTCCTGAACTTGGTCCCACTCACTGTAAATCAGAGTGTGATTGATTGATTCCACTTCTTAATTATGCTGGTGGTTAATCTGACACAGTAAGACTTTAATCTGGAGCCTGAAGGCCTAACCAATGTGATAGCTCACCCAGCTCCTTCTACTTAAACACCATGGAGCAGGGCTGCCAACTCTAATGCAAATGATACGGCGTGTCACACAGGCCTTTTATCATACTAACTTTTTTCTCCGCTTCCCTGATGCTGCTCTGAACATCAGTGTGTGCAACAACAAATCATTGCTATGCATATTCTGGTGGAGCCGCCAATCACAATGGAGCTGGAGGACGAAACCAATCTCCCACCCCACATCCCGGGAACAAACCTCTCTAGAAGATTAACTCAATCATGAAATTAGAATATTACTGCATTACTTACAGTACAAAAGGCCCTGAGGCCTTTTTTCTGCTCCATACTTAAGACTACTACTTTCTCACACAATAGATAGCATTTCATTGATCAACATCAATAGATTACACTGGAGCAGAATTCATATAACTTGGGATTATTTCTAGCATAATTTTATAGAAGATTATAAATTGTATAGATTATTATAAATGCAATCTGATAAGAGATTTTAGGAGTCTTTAGTGATTCCACAGTATGCAGTCTGTGCAAATGACTGATCTGGCAAATTCACACCAAAATTTCTGAGAGACAGTAGTGAAAATGGCATTACCCTTCCTCCCCCTGTAAAACTAATCCCGGCTGAGTGCTGTAGTCATTGCACTTGCCTCATTATGTGGTTAATTAGTCTCCTTCATTAGTTGGCAACTGAATTAGCCTTGTATGTCCAGCAAAACTAAAGAGGAAAACAAACACAAACATGTCTTGGCTGATTTGCTACATTTGGGCTAGTGGGGATTGTGAAAAGTCGATTTATTGCCAGTATTGTTTTATTTCTTTTTTTCTTAACTTTCTCGTTTCAGTCGAGCTCTAAGACTGTAGATAAGCCTGGTCTTAGAAGAACAGAACCCCTTTTATCAGTCAGGATCAGGCTCCTTTCTTCTAAATGTAGCATAAGAGCTGCTATTAACTTTGATGAGGGCCTTTGGCCTAAAAGCGCAGCCACAGTCTGATTGCTGAGACCTGCCTGTGAGAAATCTGCTGGATATTCTGGCGAACCTCACCCTGGATGATGGACAGCTATATTACTTTGTATATAAAACTCTCATTTTTAATGAAAGCGATTGGAGTTAAAGAGAGTGTTAAGTGTTAGAGGAAGTGTTAATAAAGACAGTTTCAGTGCTTTCTGGAGGAGTATAGGCTGGTGTGATGATATAGCGCGTCACTTCAGTGTGTTTTTTGAAGAGATAATGTTAGGTCATCACTGTGTGAATTGACAAATAGGTAACACAGGTACTTGGTCAGGTACTTGGTCAGGTACTGGACAGAAAATGGGAGTCCTTGAAGGTCCTTCAGGAAGTCTGGAGAACTGTTCCTCAACACTACATTAAACGTACAAGAAGCTCTGTCTTTTTGAAAGCAAAATATGATGAAATGAAGTAGCCCAAGACTTTTGCACAGTACTGTACATACAAGCTAAATATGGTGGTTTCTTTGTTTATATTGTATTATTTTTATAAATCCATGAAAATCCCTTCTTCGTACTCTCACTTCTGAGTGTCATAGCACTTCTGAATGTCGTTTTAGGATCATGTTTTGCCACCAGATTTTTCAAACTGATTCCTTCCAGTTGTTTTAATGTCTGACAGCACAGTTGAAGGTCAAATAAAGAGATGTAACAGATCCCAGAGCAGTGAGATTACTGCAGTGCTTCTTATTGCTGCATTGCAGGTGATCAGCTGTTCTGAGGTCAGATTCGGGGAAGTTTTAGGAGACCAAAGGCGAGAACAGAGCAGCGGGGTAACGGGAACACATGCGCTGGGTTTAATCAGAGCCATATTCACAGCAGGTCACGGTGGGACACCATTCAGCACTCACTTAATGGAAATGGGAATATTTTTTCTCTGAGGTTCATGTGAAGCAGTTTGTTCTTGCTTTCAGTGCTGCTAGCTTTACCTTTATTTTATGATTATTTGGCTTTCTGAGGCCACTGTGTAGGGCTGCACAATATATTATTTGCTAATAAATAATGGTAATAGAGTTGGAATGATAAATAGTCGTGAAAAACTGATAAAGCGGGAGAAACTTTAATAATAATTATGACTTAAAGATGAATTATTACTTATCAATAATGGCTATGAAATTGATAAATAGAATTTACCTTTTTACTTTTTGTATGCACTATGGTTGTGTTCAAAACTACAGCCCTGATTTTATGTTATTTGCACACACAGTACTGAGTTTCCTGCCTGTGTGAGTGACTCACAGTGTTGACACACAGAGAGAATGCCATCAGAAACACTATTTTTCTTGCTTAATTATAATTTAACGTCTAGTCATTTTCAGGTCGTTTCATACTGAGCGCTGAAACCTCCACATTAAGACTCACACTTCTTGAACAATGAGAAGGCACAAAGAAAATGCAAGGGAAGAAGAACAGCAATAAAGTTATCATTCTTCTTTTACCCCACGATAAGAAGCTGCTGAGAAGGCTAAACAATGCAAGCAGATCCACTGACTCACATCGGCTGCAGCAGTGCGAATAAACCTTGAGCAACCAAGAGCTTTGAAGTAAAACCTGTAAATCTTACCCTCACTGTGAAATGGCCTTTGGGTTTGTTGCCCCTTTCAGACACAAGCAGAAACTGTCCTAGATATACAGAATATATCCTTACAGTCTACCCATGGTTTTTCATTAAGAATATATCTACACTCACCGGCCATCACATTAGGTACATTTTGCTAGTACCAGGTTGGACCCACTTTTACCTTCAGAACTGCCTTGATTCTTTGTTGCAAAGATTCAACAAGGTGCTGGAGATGTTCCATAGAGATTTTGGTCCATATTCACATGATGTCATTATACTTGTTCGTTGTTCATTCATTGTCATGATCAGAATGCTAGTTTGAGATGATTTGAGCTTTGTGGAAGTAGCCATGAGAAGATGGACACACTGTGGTCATAAAGGGATGGACATGGCCAGCAACAATACTCAGGTAGGCTGTGGCATTTAAAAATACTCAGTTAGAACTAAAGGGCCCAAAGTGTGCCAAGAAAATATTCCTTTTACCATCTCACCACCACCAGCCTGAATCATTGAGCCAAAGCAGGATGGATCCATGCCTTCATGTTGTTTATGCCAAATTCCAACCTCATCATCCAAACGTCATAGCAGAAATCAAGACTCATCTGACTCTGCAACATATTTCCATTCTCCAATTTTGGTGAGCCTGTGCAAATTGTAGCCTCAATTTCCTGACAGCAATGAGACCCGGTGTGGTCTTCTACTTCTGCAGCCCATTTGCTTTAGGGTTCTACATGTTGTGTGTTCACAGATGCTCTGGTTAACTTGATTGTAATGTTTGTTTACAAGACATTTTCACTCAGACAGAATTTGAAAATTCTATGTAAACTCAAGAGATGGTTATGCGTGAGAATCCCAATAGATCATCAGTTTCTGAAGTACTCAGACCAGCCCTGGTCTGGCACCAACAACCATGCCATGTTCAGAGTCTTCCCCATTCTGTTGTACGCTTTGAACTTCAGCAGGTCATCTTGACCATGTCTACATGAATAACTGAGTTGCTGCCAGTGATATTAGCATTGACAAGCAGTTGAACTGGTACCTAATTAAGTGGTTGGTGAGTGTATTCATCAATAATTTGGCTTTATTAAAAGTGATGCTTGCACATTAACATTTCTTTCACACCAGAGCTCATGATGGTTTATGGTTTCTTTTATGTTCCAAGGTTATGTTCTCTCCACACACACACACACACACACACACACTCACGCATGCACACACACAGACCTCCTGAGCTTCAGCTGTGAGTCAATGATTAACATTTTTTAATAGCTGCCTTCTTCTGCAGTGTCTTTTTCAGTTGAAAAATTGCTAACTTTGTCACCCCCTCTTTGTCTTTTTTGTGCGAGTGTTTGAAAAAAGAAAGAGCTTTAGTGTATTAAGAATCACATCTGCTTTTTTCATCTGTAGAAATTTCCTTCACAGGGGAAGACCTGATGGTCAGTAAACTAATTTTAAGAATAAAATGATGGGTGAATTTACAGCTAGCTGGGATTTGTCACGTTGCTCTATGCAAATCGGTCAGCTAGGTAACCATGAAGACACAGACAGACCAAGTGATGCACTGCACACTAACACATCAATCTAACCTGACTGTTATTTGCTGTTCACATCTGGAAAAGAGAGCTTCACCAGACTGCTGATCCGATCATTCTCTCTCCCTGTGTTTTTCTTTTCTTTTTGTGACCATCCTAAGCATTGACACCTGCTTTGGCCTGGGGGGGGATTGGGGGGCCGTAGTGTAATATGCAAGTTTCTATGCAACTCACGTTGTGAGCTTATAGGCCTGCCAGGCTCTGATTAAGAAAGCATGTGTCACGAATGAAATAGGGTGGACCTGTTTTTGTAATAAAAATCATAGAAAACACGATTTTATTACAAAAACAGAAAAGCGGTAAAATCGGTAAACAGGAACAGGCAGTGATTTGAACCATCATATGCCAAGGGTGAATCATAAAGTCCAAGCAACAGTCGTCAAAGGCCAGTACGGCAAAGAGCATACAAAGCAAACAGGGCAAGACAAAAATCAGAGTTAGAGAAATGGGTAAGAGAATAAAACATTAAAACAGAAGAGAAACAGAAACACTCAGTATGCAGGATACTTCACAGAGTTTTTTGCACTGAACTGGGTGTATTTGTACTGGTGAATCTGAGTCTTTGGACTTTAAACTGCTCTTTGGACTGGAGTCCCATTGTAGCCTGACAGCATGTTAGTGCAAGCTCACCCAGACCCCTTGAAGATTACATTGCAGTGTCTGCAGTTTGGAAAACGTTTCCTTGAAATGTTAGACATGAAAGTCTATCTGATCGATGTGGGTTCCATACCATCCCAAAAGGTATAAATGTTTTGCACTGGTACTCCCTGGACCACGTGACGCTGATGGGACCCTGATATTCCGAGACAGAAAACGGTGTATAACAGTCATAACTAGTGTAACACTAATGTGATGAATGTTATGGAAAAATTGGAAAAATTCACTCCCTTTCCCCCATTTGTGTTGCGTCGCTCGATCACCCTGAGGAACAAACCACCCCTGATACAGGGAAACAAATCAAAATTATTGTCTGTGGCAATTGGACATACACAACAGTATTCCTTTAATGGTCCATCCTAAATGAGGGTACAGGGCACGGTGAGGAACTGGGCCTGTCAGAAAGCCCCCCTAGGGTCTGTAATGGAAGCAGAGATGGAGAGTGTAAAAAGATGGCACTTCTACAGCTCTCATTTTAATGCAGCTCATTTTAAAGGCAGAACAGACACCTGCAGAAAAAAGCTTCAAACCTCCTCTTACTTCTCTCCATCTTCCAACTCTATTTTCTCCACAACTGTTAATTATATATCGCTATTACCCTCATCTCCATCTGTTTCTAAGCACCATTTTTTTTTTCTGTCTCTCTGTCAGCCACCAGCTATCTAATCTCCATCAGTTCTTCTTGACTGTATCTCATTTTGTATGTCTTGGTCAGCAGCGCAGAGCCGCCTGCTCTCCTGGGCCTAATTTAAGGTAGTCGGCAGAGACAGGAAAGAGTTATCAAGACAGAGAACAGGTGGAGGAGGAGTGGAAGAAGCGAGAGAGTGAGAAATTGTCCATCAAGACATTAGAGAGTGTCTCTGTAAAGAAAGAGAGGAAAAAAAATAACACATGATGAGACAAAAATTGCTCCGTTGATTTTAGAAGCTGTGAAAGAAGTTTAGGGAGGGAGGACTGATAAAGAGTCTGTTATCTGTTTTTATGCATTTCTTAGGAGAAAGGCAAGAAACGGAGACTTTAAAGAAATGCTCTGGCATTTTCCCCCCTAATATATGTCCCTGTAGCAGTTTTTTTCCTGCAGTTGCTACAGAGAAATCATTGAAACACATTTATGCTGAAGCATCTGCCCGTTGGCTTTTGTTATAAATGTCTTTTGAGATTTTTTTTTTTTGTTCCTTTTCCAAATGCTGCCAATTTTGTTGAAATTACTGTCTGTGCTAATTGACCATACACTGAAGATGCAGCACACCACTTAGGTTGAAAAAAATCACAGAAATGTCCCTTTAAACGAATGATAGATGAAGAGGTCAGTGTTGTTATTGACTCACTACATGAATGGAGTGCTTTTGGCCCCTGGGGGTCCAGGGGATGGGCGTTTATTTTCATTACAGCCAGGTGTGTTACAGAAACCATCAGTCATCCTGCTCTCAGACCAGTATACATTTATTAAAACAGTGCGTTCATCTTCGGACTGGCAGCTGCTCAGCGGCCTAAACGAGAAAAAGATGAGCAATAACCTGAGGTGATCTGCGCCGCTTTGTTGTATTGATCGCACTTCCTCAGAGCTCCGTTCTGTTCTGCAGCACTGAGCCAGCAAAACGATCCTGCAGCTAGTTTGGGTTTTGTTTATTCTTCAGCTTTATTGATTGCGTAGGATGCATGTTTGCTCACGTGAGGAGCGGTGTGTTACGCTGACCATTAATTTCACTATGAAGCAACGTGTGAAAAGGCTTATAAGCTGAACACAAATGGGGGAAGTGCATGACTGAAGCGTGTTTCTCTCCGGCTGTCATTTAATTAGAGCGTCCCACACTCCCCTCTCTCTCTTATCCCCTCTCTATCTTCTGCCTCTCTTCCCTTCTCACACTTTTGTCTTTTGCCAGCCCCCCTCCTGTTTTTCGCTCGTCTCTTCCTCAGTCTCTGGATCTGCTCGGATTTTGCTGGCTGTCTGTCAGCGCGAGGCTGCTCTAACCTGGGGCACAGAGCGAGGCGAGTCTGACACGCCACAGACAGAAACAGCTCTAATTTGAGCCTGGGTTTCATTCCCGCTTTCAGCCGATGAGCTCTGGTGGTGTATGGCACCTGGGTGCCTGCCAGGTGAGGTGTGAAGGAGTGTAACACTGATTCAGGTCATTCAGGGTTGATTCCTCAATCAATAATTCCAATTACAAACCTAGGAAGATCTACTAAGTAAAATATTCCAATCACTTTTTGGTTTGCAGTTTTTAAAGATCATTTTAAATTATAGTGAAAATGATATACTCAGGTTGAACTGTTTTAAGGATGGATGGAGTCATTTCCCAATGGATGGATGGAGTGCAATAACATTGAATCATCATTAGGTCAGAGATTTGCACCCATAATGGCATTCTTAGGAGAAATCTATTGTATCTTTTGAATGTTTGAATTTTTGAATAAAAACATTATTATTATGAGTATTAATAGTGGTGGTGGTGGTGGTGTTGATTTATTTTATTTTTTTCTTTTAGATTTTGCGCAAATAATATTGAAATTATTTATTTAATCATTACTATCTGTATGATTTGTTAAAAATAAAATATTAAAATATGTTTTTTGCATTAACATTAATATTAAAGAATGACAATGACCAGAACCTTGAAAAGTGATTGAAGTCGCTCAAAACACTTTATACTCAGCTTAATACTGGATCTCTTGTTTGTTGCCCACTGCTGTCTGAATACAGCTCCGGTCAGGCCTTGCCCTCATTTACCCTCTGTGAAGAACACCTGGGAACAAACAGCTAGCAATCTGGAGCAGTAAGAAACTTGTTTGGACTGGAGTTAAGACAGATACTGACGCCTGAAATCATGAGAGTCTCTCAATCGTGTCAATCCAGCGCAGAAGTCCAGTGCATTGCTTCAAGTTGCTCATCATGGTTATTTGAATGGTATTCTTTAAATGTTTCAAAGGTTAATTTTGTTAAATACTTGTTGCAATATAAGAACTTGTCTATAAGACATACGTCCAAGCAATAAAAGTCTTCTTATTCCTTTTTGGAGACTTCTGTTCACTATTTTCTGTTGAAAGTGGCTCACTTTCACCTCTATGAAAGCAAAAGTGCTCTATTATCTTAGCTAATTATATTAGCTATTAGTTTCAATTATCCTGGACCTCATGGCTCTGCAGCCTGATAACACTGTCTGTTAACTCCGAACCCACAGAGTCTGCAAGCTTTGATACAGACTCTGCTCATGTTCACAGTCCCTACAGGCCTTTTAACCTCTAAAAGACATGGACCGGTACTGATGAGGATGTGTACCTCTACCTTTACACACAGTGTCCATCTCCCTGTGCTTTCAGAATGAGCCAGAATGAATGGAACATTGTAGTTTCTTTGAAAATTATCAGAGCGTTTCTTCAGTCCATTTGTGCATTTACATGTACATTTATGGCATTCAGCAGATGCTTTTATCCAGAGTAACTTATAAAAGCGCTTTGTTGTCCTCTCAGTGAATGTGTCCTAGCTAGTAAATTAGTGTTCGTTTTAAATGCTTCATAAAGAGATGGGTCTTTAGTCTGTGATTGAAGGCTCCTGCGGTGAACACACTTTCCCAAAGCTGGAAAGGTTTTGGATTAAGGGAGATGGCAGATCTTTCTCAGCCATCTCAAAGCTGAAAGCAAAGAGAAGCTAAGAGGCTTACCTAAATTCAGTCTCAGGTAAGCTGCACATCATCAGGGTTGCTGCATTTGCAGGCACTCATTTTAGGATAATGTCTTATAAAGCAGCAGAACATGAGAGAGAGAGACAGTGCAGCTGTACAGTATATGCAGAAGCCTTAGACACCTAAAAAAATCAAAACCTGTTTAGCAGAGCAGTATGTTTTTAAAAGGTAATAATGCAGTGTATACAAATAAAATTAATACAGTAAATAGTGATTGTATGTATGTCTGTATTAATCATTCCCAGAGCTCTCCTAATGGAAGCTCAGTATTACATTGTAATTCTTATCAAATACCCATTTCGACTTTGTCAATACTTCATTAGATTAAATCAGGAGCTGCTGATGGAGTTTTACAAATCTGGAACCGAGTCTGTGTTCTTCTAACCAGTTCACAAAACACCCACAAGTACTTTTTACAAAGAAAACAAATCTTGATATCATCCCTTAACGAAAAGTAGTTTATTCAAGTGTAATACAAGTACACTTATTTTATACTAAAACTGAGGCAGTATACTTGAAGTTTACTTTCTATATACTTGATATACTTAAGAATAGTATAGTGAAGTATACTTGACTTATACTGATAAGCATAAAGAAAGTATATAAAGTATACTTTTGTAAACTTAAAAAAATCTAATTTAATCCGAAGAAGTATTAAATTAGTATACGTTCTAGTACACTACAAGTACATGGTCCGTATACTTGCTATACTAATACTCAAGCATACTTAATAAAATGAATTTCAAGTATACTACTTTTTGCTAAGGAATTTAATGCTTTCTTGTTTGTTTGCATTTATTAACCTGTGTATTTGCTGCAGAAAGTCACTTGCTGTACCTATAAATGGCTTGAAACAGTTTGCACAAAAGACTTCTGCACAGTGCTGTGCGTGTGCACGTGATCACAGCTGTGTTATTTGCAATGACTCGTGACCTCGAGTGTTTTTTCATTTACACAACAGTGTTGCAAAGTGATGTATCAAATGTGCTTCAATAGTGATGATTCCTTCCTGGAACCTTTTGTGTTAGAAAAATTTCAACGTTTTAAAACTACAGAAATGACAAATTCAGCTCAGCTGGTGAGTTCTTGCCAGATTTATCTGACTGTGGTTTGGTTCGGTCAGTCTGT
Source organism: Brachyalestes nurse (assembly GCA_037974405.1). Classification (NCBI taxonomy): domain Eukaryota; kingdom Metazoa; phylum Chordata; class Actinopteri; order Characiformes; family Alestidae; genus Brachyalestes; species Brachyalestes nurse. The sequence continues at coordinate 13,416 of JBBPCY010013781.1, forward strand.
AAAGCGTGTCACAGCCCGACTTGTTTACTGATTTGTATTCTTCAGTTTGGTTACTTTAAAGTTTGATTAGCTGTAGTATAAAGCCCTTCATTTTTAAATAGCTGCTCTTCCATTGCACTTTTTCCGCCTTTTATTTTCTGCATTTCCTTTTTTTCTGCTATTTTTACACATAATATGTTTATTCTTTTCTCTTTGATTACACTGAATGACTGTAGGCTAAATAAACTTGACTTCATTACTTAGCAGACAGTGCTCAAAGGAAAATTACAGTTACTGTGAATGACTGTGTGAAAGAAAACAGTTCTATTATGATAAATCAGATTACAGGACAATATGATGATCAGTCAGCAACCAAAGTTAGCTTTTAGTGCGGATGGCTAGGATTTGGTTGGGGTGAAAACAGTTGGACCAAAACCATGTATTTTCAAAACGTAGCTTTAATGGACAGAGAAACATTATTGAGAAACTTATTGACATTTCAGCGTTTAGATTTCATCCTAAGACATTTTGGGAGATTTCTGTTGGTCATTTTCAAATTATGTAAAATAAGACAAAAAGGACATACAAGATTTTCTTCTAATACCAAATATAATACCATATATTTGCCTCTTTTTCAGTGTTACTAAGACCAACATTTCTGCAGCAATTAACAAACAGTATTCTGTGCTGCTTTATGATCTGGTTTGCATTATGACTGCACTGTTACTAATAGCAGGACCATTAGCAAGAAGTATGTGTTTGGAAGGGAAGTGTGTGTTTCTCTGTGGTCGTAACTCCAGAGACACACCGTGTCCTACATTCCACGACTCCTCTCCACAGGGAATGTTTGCTCTCTCTTTCTCTCTCTCTCTCTCTCTCTTTCTCTCTCTCTCTCTCTCTCTCTCTCTGTCTCTCTCTTTCTCTCTTCCCACCTCTCGCTCCCCCTTTCTCTCTCTCTCACTCTCTCCTTCCCTCTATCTCTTTTCTCTCACTTTCTCTTCCCACATCTATCTCTCTCTGTCTCTCTCTTTCTCTCTTCCTGTCTCTCTTCCCACCTCTCTCTCTGTCTCTCTTTCTTCCTGTCTCTCTTCCCACCTCCCTCCCCCTTTCTCTTTCTCTCTTTCTCATCCTCTCTTCCTGCCTCTCTCTCCCTCTGCCTCTCTCTCCTCGCTCTCTCTTCTCTTTCACTCTTTCACTCTCTCCCTCTCTCTCTCTAGCTCTCTCTCTCTTCCCACTTCTCTCTCTCTCTCTTCCCTTTCTCACTCACTTGCTCCATCATTCTTTCTCTGTGCCAGAACGGCCCACAGGATAAACAATGACAACACTGTTCACACTCCCTTACAGTGTGTGTGTGTGTGTGTGTGTGTGTGTGTGTATGTGTGTGTGTGTGTGTGTGTGTGTATGTGTGCATCAACATTTCCGATGCACAGAGGGGAATGAAAGACTCATATCCCAGAATGCCTTTGGGCTGTGGCTGCAGCCATAACTCAGTAAAGTGACAAAAGAATGAAAATGAAATGCCAGAGCAGCTGGGATTTGTGGTCCTCTGACAAGGGCGTAAGAGCGCGTGTCCACCGGCGGCCACCAAAATGTTATCATTTTTCATCATGTGGTTTTGTTTGGGCGTAAGGTGACAGTAGATGAACTATTTTATAAAAAAAGAGCTCAAACATGAGCAGTCTGGTGGGAACTGGGGTCTGTTTCCTGATAAGCTTCACAAAAAAAAAACCACAACCGCAGAGAACTTGGTTTACAATTCCGTCTGTTTCCCAGGTTTACATATGGACACGGAAGCATGACGTTTATGACAAACAGCCAGTATCATAACACCTGACGGCTGCTTAATTTTCTAAGAAAGAAAAAGACATTAGACTACGGTATTAGACTGTTGGCCTAATACTGTACTTTGTCATGAACAGTATAGACTACAGTATCAGATTGCGTTTC
>JBBPCY010013875.1:0-15334 GCA_037974405.1 Brachyalestes nurse
TCAATATAAGTTTCTTAGGATACATTGATTTAACCTGGATATACGTTTATATGGTAAAATGTTAAATTTCCCCGACAATATGTATGTATTATACCCATATATATATCTATGGCGGGAATGCTGAACATTCTAGAATGCTGAAGCAAGGGCGGGCCGTGAAGTTGAGGGGGCGGGGATGGGCGCGCAGTGACAGAAGCGAGGCTCCGCAGACCAGAAGGAACCCTCTCGAGGACCAGCGCTGGTCCGTGGCCCATAGATTGAGAAACGCTGCATTACGGGAAATTAGCAGTAGCCAGAGAGGCCAACAGTCTCTCAAGAGAAGACTTTTGAATGTGACAGGAGAAGCAAGATTTGATCTACAGATGAGTGGATGTATTTCACTGTGCACCCACTAGAAGTGCAAGTCCACACAAATCGCCCTTTCCATTTATGTCATGGATTGGAACCACAAATTGGTGGCTTTGGTGTCTTGGTTATCATTATTTTATTCTCTCTGCTCTACACACGTCTTGCAGTGGTATGGGAGCTCTGTGGAGACGGGATGTAGGCTAGCTTTGAGTTTAGGTTTTAATGGTTAATTTACAGTCCTAAAAACAAGAGTGTCAGAAAGGGTTCTTTGCTTGATGAGAAAGAAGAATTATTTGTCGTTCCCTAAAGTAGTGGATTTTAATCCCTGTGCCATTCCCACTGCCCTGCACTGACTCAAGTACTGAGTTGGGGCAGGGACTGGGTCCCCAGGACTGAAAACCGGAACAACCGCCTCTACATTTTTTTTTATGTGCTACATAAAGGTTTGATGATATGCCACATAAAGGTTCTTGGAAAAATCCTTACATTTGTGTAGGATCTTTATATTATGTGAAGCTACTTTTGGTGAGCATTGTTGAAAATGGGCATTTTCTGAAAACCAGCTTTTAGGAACAATTTACATAACCTTTCCTCCTAATTGATTCCATTTTAAAACCGTGAATATCCCGGAACCAATATATGGAAGACAAAATGAGGTATTATTATACACAAAACAAGTTTTATGTATAATAATACATTACCTAATTTACAAAATGTCTTTGGGAAACTAAGGTGGTTGTATCTCTCAAAGAACCCTTTGTTGAATAACTTTTTTTCAAGATTTAATTTTCCCTAAATAGCAGGTTCTAAAATTGCAAAGATGATAGTTATGTGTTTTCTTTCACCTTTTATCTTTTGTCTTGATAATGGACTTTTCAAAATAATTAAAGCTTACAACAATATATAGCAACATTTGGCTGCCATTGTTTATTCAAATTTAATTCAGTTTTACTTCTACAGCACGTTTTACAACTGATGTCACAAAGCATCTTCACAGAATCCAAGTCCGAGCCGTACTGATCGAGCCAAAGATGACAGAGATGAGGAAAAACCCCCTAAAGCTGGAGGAAGGAGGAACCAAGACTACTTGTTTCTATTGGCCGGCAAGGACAAAGTGTGACATCATGTATCTTGAAAATGCCTTATATTTTAAATGTTTTATTCTGCTTTTCACAGAAAACCCCAAATACAATATAGACTCATAAGTCCAGAAACCACTACATATCTTAGATTGGCATGTTCAGTGATTCAGTAGACTTTGATTTTCTCCTTTCTCTCAGAGAGTTAAGTGTTTATTTGAGGGTGAGAGATTTGGCAGTCTACTAGGTCTTACACTGTCGTTTGAAGTCCCCTTTTTTCTTTTTCTTTTGAATGACACTTTGTGTTGAAAGCTCTTTTGTAATTTACCATTTCCTGCTTCCTGCTACCTTTGCTGACACAGAAAAAGATTTATTGCATGATTACAGCACACATTCACCGTGGCATTGTTCCAGTAAGATTATGCGAAGTCACAGCGTCTGGAGTTGCATTGATTTTTGACAGAGATCTTGTGTTGATGACAGGAGAGTAGCACCACTCCATAAGGAATTTTATAGAACACCTAGCACTTTTAACAGGGTTAAGGACTCTGTTGTGGCCAATTCATGTGTGAAAATGATTCCTCATGCTCCCCAAACAACTCTTTCACCATTTAAGCATGACTAATTTTGGCACTGTCATTCTCAAAATATGCCTATGCCATCAGGGAAGAAAAAATCCATTGATAACCTGATCATGTGCTCAGCTGACTTTATTTTATTGCCACATTATGTGGCTGAGCCTAGACTTAACCATTTAAAGCAACACCAGATCATAACCCTGCCTTCAGAGGCTTGTACGGTGGGTAGGGTAGTATGCATGAGGAATGCATCACTTCATGCGCTTCATTTATTACACTTAAATGCTCATTATTCTGGAATAGGGTAAATCAGATCACATGGCATTTTTCCATTGCTCTACAGTCCACCATTTGCTGCCTCTGCTGCCTAGCAAACTGAATTCTTTTCTTGAGTAGCCTCAGTAACAAATGCTTTTCTTGTAACCAAACAGCTGTTTACTTCAATTTCTGAGAGTTCTCATCACAAAAGAACATTTACACCTATAGATTGCATAGCAGATTGCACTTACACTGGTGCATGCTGTTGCCATATTGTTTTGTATAAAACCCATTAAGTCTTATTTATTTATTTTTTAGAAGTCTTGCTGTATTTACGTATGAAAGAGAAACTGTAACCTCTCACAAAGTATGCTTAATATTTTTTTACTTGTATGTGAATGATGAAATATACACACACTTTGAGAGGGCTTCAGAGGCTGGGCCTCTTTATGCAATGTGTGTTTGTGTGTCCATGTGTGTGTGTAAAAAAACACCTGGAGCGCATGTGTTCAGATAAAATATAATTTTACCACCCTTCGCTGGGAGTCCAAAAGAGGCCTGGCTTGCTCTATTTGGTTGGTTAGGATGGCCATCCCTCTCCCCCATGCCGGAGCAAGTGTCTGTTAGCTAACAGAAATGGTCTTTAGTGTTGTCCTATATGCATGCTGAGCCCAGTGGTGTTGTTTTAGCAGCAGTTAGATGCGATTCGTATGACTTAGTTGAAGCACATGCCAACCTTCACCATTCCAGTTGGTGGTATAGGGGGGATCCTAGCTAGTGGGTAGAAATGGACAAACTTATTGGGGAGATAAGATAAAGAAAAATAAAGATTACTTTCCTGAGGATAATAAATGCCAAAATATTGTAGACAAGCCACAAATGTAACCATGCAGGAGAGGGTTAATAACGTGTACTCAACCGAGGCTTTAACTGGAAATCAAATAAACAGTCGGGTAGTGTATGGCTTTTGTGTAGTGCTGCATATTTACGCAAAAATGAACAACAAAATCGAGAATCGACTCTGACGGCAGTTGGGTGGAAACGGGGTCTACTCGGGCAGCAGGCGCAGCATCCACCTCTCCTCCAGCACCATGACAACCGCAGCACGCGCCTGCTGGAATCTCCTCCACACAGAGAGAGAGGATGCTGGAGGATTAGCAGCGAGAGGGGACCATATCTTCCTGAAAAATTGAAATCTTCCCGTCTTTCCTCAATAAGCCCAGCGTCGCCAGGACCACCTGCATCTCCAAGCGCGTGTAAGATTCCAGCTCCTGTTTTTTTTCTCGCTGCTTTGTATTGTTTGCACCCTCTTTGATTTAAAAGCGTCAGTGTTTTGGCTCTTAGGCAAAATAAAAACATATCTTCATAATACCGATGTATGGGGCGAATTAAAATGGGGGATGCTCTCTTTAATTTCATCGTGTGTGTGTGTGTTTGTGTGTGTGTGTGTTTGTGTTTGTGTCTATTACTGTTTGTGTGCGTCTGTATGTGTGTGTGCGTGTGTGTGTTGGGGGGCGGGGGGGGGGGGGCGGAGCGGTGGGGTGGAACGTGCACATAACTGAGCGTGAGAGACGCGCAGAGGGAAAAGCGTGCAGGGCGCTCGAGCTGCGTCTCATGGCGCTGATCCATGCGTCAGTGCGAGATTTTTCTGACAAACTGCCGACATCAAGATTCCTAACGTGAAACAGCAGTCCATCCACGCCCTCCGAGAAATATCTAGTTCTGTTCGGTTTGAATTTGCCTCCGGATTCACAGGTAAGTTCCCATTAGGCGCAACACAATGGGCTAGAGGGTCTCCGTCTGTAGCCTGAAGTGCTGTCGTGTTGCTGATGGAGATGAAGTGATGAATTAAAAAATGACTTATAACGTCTGGTGTGAACGCTGCATTAGTGGTTATGGATGCTGGACCCTCCCTCAGCCCCCAAAGCAAACATCTCTTCTATGTGTAGCTTTCTGTTGGACCGCTGCTCAGTCTGATAGTAGACTTAATGATGCTGCAGTATTGATATGAGTTTCCCCACATGACAGTGGTTATGTAAACCAGCCCTGGTCCAGGAGGGCCCCTTTGCCCTGCACAATTTTGCATGTTCCCTGCCTTAAAACACCTTCACTCAGGAAAGGGCTTGTGTCTTGTTTTGCCTCCAGGATCCCTGATGAACACAAGACTCCAGGTGTTCACGTAACGAGTGAATTGCCTAGTTTGGTAAGCGCTTAGGCATTCTTCCTAGGATCCTGCATTCCATTTACTATATTGATATTCTGCCGTAGCCTAGAGTGTCCACCTATGCAGTGTTTTTGTATGTACGTAAGTGCCTATTGTTGAGAGGGAGTGAGAGAAATGGTGGGGATATGAAAGGGGTAGGTTTTTTTCTCTTATTACCAAGAGGATTCTGGTAAGAGGGGGGAAAATAGGTATAAGCAACAATACTAGAATGTGCTATAAGTCTTTCGGGTTTGTATTTCCATTTGAACATCAGTGCATCTACAGCTTATGCGGCATTACTGCTTGTGTGTCTATTTACATAAAACTCAGGCAGTGTATGAGTCCACAGACCAGCTACTAGTAAACGAGGGTTAATTTGGTTTGATGTCTTTGGGGACTGGTTTAATCATATTCCCAGTGCTTCATCTCAGTAATGAAAAATGTCCTTGGGCCCTGCAGCTGAGGCAGCTGATTTGGTGATTCCCAAAGGGGGGGGGTGTGGGTGGGGGGGGTGTTGAGTTGGACTCCAATCTGGAGGGCCACATGGATGTATACATATTACCTTGCTAAAACGCAGCATTAGAACCATTAGGATTAAAACCTGATAGTTTTGCCTCATTGGAATTGGCTTAATGGTTACTAGGTTGCTGTAGATGCAATCAGAAAACATGAAGAACCAACAGAAGTCTTGAAATGGTTTTGATTATTTTTTAACATCATATTGTTGTCACATTCACTTGTTTAAAAATCTATTTAAATGTATGTTCTCTATGAATTGGCTCAGTGATTAATCTGCAAATTGAATGATAATCATGACCTTTTTAAGACATGCTCTGCAGTCTGAACATTCTCCATGAGGGGGAGCTATTAGGACTGAAGTTACTTTTGATTTTCAATACTGAGACCTTGACTTCAGTACTGATTCTTAATTTTTTTAAGAACTTCTGTATCATTATTTATCTAAATATGTTCTAGGGCTGTTAAATTAATGCATTAATTTCAATCAATTAATCACAGAAAAAATAATGCGCTAAAAACGTATGCTGATTAATCGTCCCGTGTGACTTTGAGCACCTGGCCATGTTCTGGCCACGGGTTAGGAGGCGACTTTTTAAAATCATTAAAAAGTTGTCCCCTAATATAAAATAATAAACACTTTTACAGCAAAAAAAGTGTGTGATTAATTTAGATTAAGTAGCAGAGAGCTTGTAATTAATTTGATTTCAATCGCTTGACACCCTAATATGTATTTTGGCATGAATTTGAATTATTAAGTTCAATTAATTCCTTTTTACCTTTTTATAATTCAAATAAGTTACAAAGTTTCAGACATCAGATTGGACCAAGCAGTCTTGGATCTTTAAGATGTGAAATCTGATATCTTTCTGTCATCCTGAAGTAAATGAGTTGATACCACAAGTATTGAATTCCAATACCTGGTCGTAATCAGTATACTGTAAAAGGCTTGTTTTATAGAAACAATTAAAGATCCACAAGAGAGCCTCAGGGAGTAAATCAGTGTGGAGGAAGTGGAATTTAGGGGATAGAGATGATTAAAAGCAAGAGGTGCAGTTCGGAGAGACAAAAAAAAGCAATGGCAAAGGAGAAAGAGGACACCAAGGGAGACAATCATATTTAGTTTGTAAGGTAACAAAATAAAATGACAAGGAGTCTCATGGTCTGTGATATTTGACCTTGTCCAACAAAAGTCACATCCTCTGATGTCTGCATTCTTTCTGTTTGTGATGACACTGTAAGTTATTGTAACTCTGCTTTTTATTTAATGTAATGATTATGATGTACATTTTAAGAATTAAAAGAGATATACAAAATATAAATAAGTAAATACGTAAAATCTGAAGCTTGCTGACCACAAACACATACTATAGCACATGACAATAATTGAACAGTTTCAATGATTCAGTCTGACAGTAAGGGTTGCTTTATTTTAAGTTACTGCTAGCAGTTAACTGGGTTACAAATACAAATATAAAAATGAACATATTACAGCATTTGACGCTTTTGTTCAGTTTTATGTATATTTTTTTGCAGAATAAAGCTCTCATAAAAACAGGCCATGCATGACTGTGCTGTAGTGCACAAAGCAAAGTCCATAAAGACATGGTTGGATAAGTTGAAGGACGTGACTGGTCTGCACAGAGACCTGACCTCAACCCCATCCAACACCTTTGGGATGAACTGAAACAGAGATTGCCAGGCCTACTCTTCTTCAGTGCCTGACCTCATAAACGCTTTAATCGTCACATGATTCAGTGCAGTTTATCTGGGCAGGAAGCATTTATTTGTTAAAAAACTTAAATAAATCCAAATGAACCATTAAACAACACAAGGTGATTTTATGTACATCATGGTTTCCAAACCTCTCCTTAGTATTTACAGTTACTTTCACATTAATACAAATGAGGCGTTCTGACCTTGAGTGTATTACAAAGATGGACTGACATTTAGGTTTATTCACGAAAAATAGTTCTCATGTAATGTTCCTCCTTATAAATGCAACTAAGTGAAATATTGTAAAAACAATTAAGGGTATCTAACAATGGAAACATCAAGTCCGAATGTCAAGTCAAACCATGGGCTTTACAGCTAATAGCTTGTCATTTTCGTGACACATTTGAACAAAAATAGCTGATTAAAAACTGAAATTGAGACAGTAATGTCAAGTTATCAACATTAGAGGAACAGTCAAGCAATGACCCCCATGTTCTACTGCATAAATAGTAGATTCTAAAATCAGAATTAATATGTATTGTTATCGTTAATGAATAGCTTTTATGATTCCTCCAGAATGATGTTTATAGGCAGCTAGTAGCATAGGCATTATTTTATTTAGCACTAAAATCTGCCCGTAAATCAAAATCTGTTAATCAAACAGCAGTGTGCTGTAGAGAAGAAGTAATTTTTTGCAAAGTAAGGATTCCCCTCAGCTACCCAGCGAAACGGACTGCTAATGAAGTAATGATTCAGCTTAGCCAGTTACCTAATATGTTTCCTCTCAGTCGAATCAGCCTTATGATTATGAAAAAATGGTTAAGGGTTGTTAATGGTTGTCATGAACATTGTTAAGTGTCTTTGATGTTCTGCAGGTGGCAATTGTGCAAACCAGGTAATTCCTTTTTATTCATTTGCTTGTCATACTGTATTTACATTAACTGGCTATTTAATCAAAAACACCTACCTAAAAGGTGCACGTTTTCTGACTATAGCCTGTAGGTTCACAATGACTGACTATAGCCAATTTGTTGGTGTATAATTTATCAGGCACACTTTGTCCTGTCTATCAGTTGTTCACTTACCTTGCTGCTGTTCTAGAAGGCTTCTTTGGGCTTCTAACCACTGGAGCTAACCCTTTCCTAATTTCATCGGAATATCTATAAATATCTCCTTGTTTCTTTATCTCTTTATGCTTTATATGCTGGTTTGTTTGGTTATTCATTTTTAAAAACTTGCCTCAGACTTTTCTAGTTAAACATCTGCACCTACATCTCCATCCCAATTGCCAGGTGATGCATAAATGTAAATAAAGTATGACGTGCTTGATTTCATAAGCATGCATATATATATGCATGAATATATGCATGAATATATGCAGGTGTAGCATGCATATATTCATGCTACACCTGCAGAGTCTTGCAACATTAGATTGCATAACATACAGTGAGAGGCATAGTCACAGTATTGGGGGCGGGGTTTGTAGTCGAATATGGCTTGAAAAGATGGGTAAAATGAAGCAGTTTGAGGAATCTGATTTAAATGTGCTTTAAGAAGCAGATTGGGTGTTCACCTGCATTATTATCCCAAGATGCATTAAACAGCCAGGTGTATACAGTCTCAAGGTTCCCAAATATGTCTTGGCTTTGATGTACAGTTCTAGCACAGAAGCTGTAATTAGTTTTACATTTCATATAAGACCAATCAGCCACAACATTCAAACCATGGACAAGTGAATTTAATTATCTTATTACGATGGCATCTTTCAAGGTGTGGGATATGTTAGGCAGCAAGAGAGTTCTCAATGTTGGAAGGAGGAAAAATAGGGCTGTGTAATCACAGACCCGTCAGAGTCCCTACGGTGACCCTGTCCACTGTCTAAAACACATCTGGGCACATGAGCCTCAGAATCAGAAACAATCGCCTGATGAATCATATTTTCTTTTACATCATGCAAATGTCTGTGCATGTTTTTGCAGAGCAGAGATGCACTATGGGAAAAAGACAAAGACAGCTTGACACGCTGGACAATGTTCTTCTGAAAACCTTGTGTTCTGGTATTCATATGGATGTTACTTTAAAATGTATCACCTTCATAAACATTGTGGCAGTGCTTCAACAGTTCAGAGTTGGTTTACTGGCTTAAAGGTGATCTACACAATATTGGCCAGATGGTTTAAATGGTATGGCTGACTGGTGTATGTGGAAGTCCATTAAAGCTTATCTTGGGCAGCTTATTTACAAAAATGCTTTGTAAACCTATGAAGAGAAAGAGATTTTTGCCACCTTAATCTGAGTGTGAAATTTAATTCTACATTTCATTGAATTATTTGATAAAAGGTAAAAACACGTCACTGATCTTAAAAATTTTTTTTAATAATAAGAGGAGCAATAGATTATGTTTTATGTTTTGCAGAAAAAAGCTGGCATTATACCAAGTGCTTTGGTGCAGATTAGAACAGACAGGTATTAATGAGATTTAGTTATGGTGTGTGTGCACGTGTCCTTGTCTGCTATGGCAGCGCTCGCTGAATGATTGAGAATACACAAACACACACGTTGATGTGCACTTGTAATATGTGATTCATCTTCAATCTGACACATTTTGAAAGCATGCCTTTGAAGTGCTCTGGTAACGGGGAGGAAAATCACTTAATATGGCAGGTGCATTAGCCTTACACACGGAGGCTTTGCATCACTGTTTCTGCATTTAAGACCAAACAGATCTAGACCAAGACAATTAAACACAAAATCCATTTTTCCTCACTACTGCTTTTCTGTAGATCTGAGAGTTTGTTGATGGAATGTAAATTACTCAGTGACAGTGAGGTGACTATAAAATGCCTGGAATACACATTCAATGAGCCTAAGTAGGAATATGGAAATGGGCTCATAGAACATGGTAATTATCATATATTACATGTTATGTACTATTTTTTATTTTTATTGTTGTTGTTGGAGCAACGCTTGTACTTCCATTTTGTTGTTTTGTTTTTTTTTTACATTGAAAACATCAATTGCCTGTCATGTCGTGCGGGTATGGAGGACGCAACTGCAGGATAGACTTCAGAACAAATACAAGCTTTAATGAACTTAGACAGAATGATCTCTAGGAGCTCCAAACGAAACAAGTCCTTTACAACACAGGTGCAGGTTACAGATCACAGAAGTCCATCCACTCCGAGGAGGACTGAGGCTTAAGGGGGAGGAGCGCACGCGGCAGCTGTCCGAGTTTCCCTATATACTCTTAGGCTCACTTGCTATGGTAGCCAGTAAGGTTGGTCTGCTTCTCGTAGACATGCCTGAGGTGAGATGGGAGACACAGAGAGAGAGCAGACTATCACCATCTACCTAGCAGTGTTTCGGACTGACGTGGCCTGCAACCACTAGCCTACACATCTACCCTGACAGGCTGGAGACCACGTCTCTATCCAGGCTTCTAACCAGTCTATCTGCAGGTTATGAAGCTTAAGCCAGGGAAGCCCTACGACTAACACTGGTTCACTGTGCTTGAGCCCCAAGAACTCCAATTGTTCATGGTGCTTGGGCCCTATGCTAAGCCCTAGTGGTTATGTGGTGTGGGTCACTGCCCTACCTGAAACTAACTGGCCGTCAAGGGCTTTTATGGGGATCAGGACTGGCAAACTCTTCACTGGGAGAGACATGAAGGACACAAGGGCTTGGGAAATAAAATTGCCAGCTGATCCGGAATCCATGAGAACAGGAACAGAAAAACATTGATAAAAACATGCAATCTAGCTGGAACAGTGAACTGTGCAGTGTTGGCTGGTGTGTGTGGGAGAGTCTTAACAGGAGACGTGACCTTGGTAGTCAGGAGTGGACATGATGCCACTCAGTGTCCACTCCCCCCACAATACAGACATAAGCCCCCTAAGAGGCGACGTTTCCTCTCCTGGGGGGAAAAAATGAGACATACCCAACTGCATGGGTTCTGGCTGGCTCTCCCCTCCCACAGGTAGCGGTGGGATAGGAACCTCCACTCGAGGCGATATGGCTTCGCCTCCTGTAGATGGAGGTAGCATCAGAGCTTCCACTCAAGGGTAGATGACTTTTGCAGCTGGTGAGTGTGCTTTCTCTTTTCTGTGTTGGTCGAGCTTGATGGTCAATGTGACCAGCTGGTCCAGCACTAGGTTCTCTACATGCCAGCTTCACCTGGAGGTTGGCATTCAGCCATCTTCGATACATGGCTATGAGAGCCGGTTCATTCCACCCACTATCCGTGGCCAGGATGTGGAAGTCAATGGAGTAATCCACAGCAGTACTGCGTCCTTGTCTTAACTGGAGAAGACGTGTACTGCTGGTCTTCCCCTGGTCTGGGTGGTCGAACACCGTTCTCAGCTGCCGCACGAACTCCACATAGCCCTGCGTGAGACCCCACTCCTCTCCAGAGGGCAGTAGCCCAGTTCTGAGTTCTCCCGGTCAAGCACTGGATCATTACGGAGATCTTCTGAATGGCTATTTTGTCTGGGAATTCAGCAAAATACAATTCATAAGCCAACAAAAAAGTTTCAATTGAATTCCCCCCGCACCTTTCTGGGAGTGACGCATGCCTCTGTGTTCGAAAACACACGACTGTCACATGTGTTGATGCCAGTGGGGGGCATGTTGCGCATCTGCTCCATCAGCTGCGAAACGGTGGTGGTTAGCTGCTCCAGCCTTGTTTGACGTTCTGCCATGCACTGCTGGAGCTGCTCCTCTTCACTGGGCAATGGGACTCCCACTGCATCCATGAAGTGGGTGCAGTCATCTGTCATGTCCTGCGGGTATGGAGGATGCTACTGCGGGATAGACTTTAGAACAAAAACAAGCTTTAATGAACTTAGACACAGAATGAGCTCCAGGAGCTCCAAAGGAAACAAGTCCTTCACAACACAGGTGTAGGTTCCAGATCACAGAAGTCCATCCATGCCCAGGAGGACTGAGGCTTGAGGGGGAGTGCACTTGATAGCTGTCTGAGTCACCCTAGATACTCTTATGCTCACTCACAATGGTGGCCAGTAAGGTTGTGGTGACAGCCTTCTCACTGACTTTGGCCTGAGTCTAGCAGTGTTTTTCTCTGGACTCCAGTCCACATTCCAACTGCTACTTGAAGCGTGGCTGGCAGGAAGCAGGTAGAGCTGGACTGGTGAGGCATGAGTCCCTGTTCCCTTTGAGGCATGAGTTCCCTTTGAGGCATGAGTCCCTGTTCCCACACAGCCTTCACACCAACTTTGGCCTGTAGAGACAGAGGGGAGACACAGAGAGAGAGCAGACTATCACAGCATACCGTGAATGCTTCAGGGAAGCCTGAGTCTAGCAGTGTTTTCCTCTGGACTCCAGGCCACATTCCAAATGCCTCTTGAAGCGTGGGTGGCAAGAAGCAGGTAGAGCTGGACTGATGAGGCATGAGTCCCTGTTCCCTTTGTCCCACACAGGCTGTAATGAAACTCACACAGACACAACTAGGATAGGAATATGGGTGACTGCATGCCCTCTCTTTGAACCTGGCTTTAGTACTGTCCGTCAATCCACCCAGCAGTCTAGCGCAGAGATATCAGCAGCATTATGACTTACGACTGTCTGCTTAGATGATGTAGCAACAACTTCTTCTTATTTTTTCCATAGGAATGAATGGCAAGCAAAAATGGAAATGTTACAAATACCCTATCAACATGCTAGCAAGCAACTGCCAGAGATACCACAGCAACTGGAGACCTACTTAAAAAGTGCATTCACTTTACAATTTCCTCAGGAAACTGACGTTTCTAGTTTTATTAGTGTATTTGAAACATTAATAAACCTGTTTATTTGTAACATCTAAGATATTTGAAAGTAATTTCTTTTCCATCTCTAGAAAAAATAGGTTTGGGAAGCAAGGTACTTATTTCAGGTGAAAGGCGTAAACCATACTTTAAAAGATGGAGGAAAGTATTATTTATTTTCCAATACGTTGTTATGTGTATACTTTGAAAATGTCTGGGAACATTTTTCACATTTCAGGAGTGTTGAGCTGTGCAGTCAAAAACCCCACGGTGTTGCTTTCTCCTTCTGACAGAAAAGGCGGAATCAGAAACTGCATACCACTACACTAAATCATGTATAAAAATATTACACAGCCATTAGAAATGCATTCACTAATCTAGAAAGTATAGATATGTGCTTTAGGATGCAGCTAAAGTGAAAAATATGTCAAGGAGAACTAAGGGGATTAGCACAAACCTTGAAAAACAGCCCCAGACCATTATTCCTCCTCCTATAAACTTTACTGTTGGCACCATGCATTCCAGTAGGTAGTGTTCTTCTGGCATCTGCCAAACCCAGATTTGTCCATCAGACTGCCAGATAGTGAAGTGTGATTCATCACCCCAGTGAACACTTTTCAACTGTTCACACAGTTCTGTGCATTATGCACTTCGGCACTTGTCGGCCCTACTCTGTGGGTCTTATATTATACCCTTTCTGAAGTAAAGATTTCTAGATAGTTCTTGGCTTAACATAAGAACATCAAATGGCATAGAACATTTATATCGTGTGGAGGTTCTTTAAAACACTTCTTCTTAGCTCATTGCAATAAGGGTTCTACAAATGGGGATAAATAAGGGTTCTACAAAGAGGGGATAAATGCTCTGTACTAATGGGCTTTGTCAGTCCTGCTAGAGCTAGTGTTTTAAATCCTCCTTTTTTGGCCTGATAAATTATGTCCTTGGCTGGTTCAGTCTTCACATGAGTCCAGATTGAAAAACCATCCTTTCATTAATGTATAACCCCTCTCTTACATTTTAAGAATCCTCAATATTAGTGTAATACACATTTACATTTACATTTATGGCATTTAGCTGATGCTCTTATCCAAGTAGTCCACATCTCCAAGAGTCCTTGGGCAAGACTCTTCATGCTACATTTGCATAGGGAATATAATTCAGTTGGAGGTCTGCCTAATGTAGAACTGCAAATTTGTGACATGAAATAATCATTTAGTTTAGGCCCCCAAACTGCACTGAGTTTGCATTTAATTTAAATTGGTATATGCTGAATCGTATGTGTAGTATAAGGGTGCTCAGCTTTGGTCCTGGAGGGTCCAGCACAATTTGCTTATTTTCCAGCTCAAACACCTGATTCAAATCATCTGTTAATTGTGAGGCTTAGCAAGTGTGTTTGCTGTACCAAAATGTACTGGAATGTCACACCACCAGCCGCTAGAGGCTGCTGTTGTTTGAGGACTTTTAGTCTGACTGGGGGTGTGTCATCATTCCTGGCCAGGGAGAATAGTGAGAGCTCAGCTGGCCAGGAATGAAACACTGTGCAGGTGTTTTGAGTTTGTGTTTCTGTTTAAAAGCCTGCTTTATGTTCTATTTGGTTGTCTGTTCTCCCTCACAGTATCCTTGGTTTGGTATTTGTTCGGGTTCCCTTTGTTTGTGTTTTCAGGCCACTGAGCCCATTTACTTTCTATTTTTTAAATAAAGACAAAGTAAAGGAATGAAAGTCTGCGTCTGTGCCTCCTGCCTGGGCAAGCCCAGCCCAAACGTGACAGAACAGACCTTCTAAGGCACAGCAGAGCGGCGGGACATGGAGTGCAAGCCTTGGGGGGAAGTGAACATTTGGGCCAGGTTTGTTGCGGCCTCTCAGAACCACCAAGGAGCTGCTGGTAAATATACCAAACCCCGAAGCGGAGATCCAGAGGCTTGTGGAGGAAACCCGGGCTCAGGTGAATCGGCTCAAGGACCTACGGCTGAGCCAAATGTATATTTCCGGGCCTACTCCCGGGCCTTAAAGCTCCGCTTGTGAGCCCCGAAGCTCTGCCCCCGGGCCAGACAGCTTCATCCTCGAGCACGGAAGCTCCACTCCCGAGCCAAGCCTTTGCCGAGCTGCAGAGCCAAGCCGCCACGCCTCTGGGCCTAGAATCTCCTGTCCCGGCTCCCAGATGGCTGCGTTCTCCTATGCCGGCCCTGTGGCATCGTCAGCCTCCTGTTACAGCTCCCAGAGGCCTCAAGCCTCCAAAGCCAGCCCCACGACAAGAACAGCCTCCAATTCCAGTGGCTGCAGCCCGCAACTCTCTGGAGGCCCCAGCATTTGTCCCCATACCGATCTCCCAGGCTGGGGCTCTTGAGCCGGTTCCTGTACCGGTACCCCAGGCTGCAGTCCCCATGCTGATTCCCGCACTGGTGTTCCAGGCTGTGGCCCCTGTCCCTGAGGCTCAAGTTCATGAGGCCTGCTGCTCTCCAGAGGCTCCTGCCCGCTGCTCTCCAGAGGCTCCAGAGGTTGCAGCCGTGGACCCCGCTCCTGAGGTCCCGGTTCTAGCCGTGGCCCTGGCTTCTGAGGTCCCGGTTCCGGGCCCTGGCCCCTGCTCCTGAGGCATCGGTCCTAGCAGTGGCTCCCGCTCCTGAGGTCCCGGTTTCCGCCCTGGCTCTCACTCCTGATGTCCCGGTTCCGGTCCTGGCTCTCGTTCCTGAGGCCCCGGTCCTAGCAGTGGCTCCCGCTACTAAAGCCCCGGCCTCAGCAGCCGTTAGTCTGACTGAGGGTGTGACAGTATCATTCCTGGCCAGGGATAGTAGAGCTCACCTGGCCAGGAATGAAACACTAATGATGTGCAGGTGTTTTGAGTTTGTGTTTCTGTTTAAAAGCCTGCTTTATGTTCT
>JBBPCY010013884.1:0-15334 GCA_037974405.1 Brachyalestes nurse
TCTTTTTATCACACACTCACCAAAATCCACTAGATGATTAATAAAGCCATTTTAGGAAAAGTCATGAACTTGGAGATGTAGGGGTTTTATTTTAACAGAACTACAAGCATTTGAAAACGTCAAGGGGTAAAAATGACCCTCTTGGCGGTTCTAGGGTTAGATGAAGCAGACAGATCTTAGGTTGAAAAGTGCTGGAATATTCCTTTGTGTCGTATGTGTGATTTACTGCTTTTGTCTTCTAACACACTTAAGACCAATTGGCTTCTGCTTCCGGGGTCTTTTGAGTGTTCTGAACTGCCATAGTATAAGAATTACAAATGGGTCTGTAGTTACTGTAAGCATCTAACATGCAAAAACAGCTTTCAGTTTCACTCAGTCCCCTCTTTCTTACCGTTTAGGGTGCCATGATGTCCATTGCTTTTAAAGAAGGTATAAAGATTCCGCCTCCAGCGCTCAACGAAGTTATCTTGGCATCAAACCAGGATATTCGACAGGTACTTCAACAACAGTTATCAACAGAGTCATTTTGTGGATCTTAGAATGCCCTGATTTTTCAGAACCAAATGGCATCAAGACCAACTTGTTCAGTACATAATCAATTGTTTCTGTTTCCGTAAGTTAAAAAAAAATCAAAAATCCTTTGAGTATTTGTTATGGCAGAATCAGTTCTAAATTGGAGACGTGTTCTTTTAGCTCAAATCTGCCATGAGAGAGAAAGATATGTGAAGATCTTCATGTTTGCAGGGTCTTCAAGACCCAGAAAAGAAGGACTGCTTTCAAACTGAATCCCATATCATGCAAAGCACATATTTCCTCATTTTTGTTGATAAGAATTTATTATGTAAACATTATGAAAGTTTCATATATATATAAATGGCATTGCAAAAACAACCAGTTACAACCATCCACTTATTCCGTTTACCTGAGCACCGACAACTAAGAGCTCTAGAATGACTGCTCTCAATAGAACCTCAATATATATATCAGTCTTAAGTGCACAGTAACAAAAATGGCCTATTTATTTATTAGGGGCAGAAAGAGGCATGGTAAAGGTTGTGAAACATTTTATTGATGCAACCCTTTTATTCTTTTATGCAATTATTGATTGTTAGATTGCAAGTAAAACTTAACTTTATACATCCAGAGAGGGGAAAAAACGTCCATCTTTCAGGTTAAAGAGAAGGAACCCGTTTCCATCCTGAAGTTCTCCATTAATACAGCTTTCCTTTTGTTTATGGTGGGATCAACAGGCATCACACACCTTTTGGTCAGAGCCTTTTTTCCTGCTGCCAGCAACATGCCCCCAAAATATAGTGGGGTTAGAAAAGAATCGCACCCTTCAAAATATTCACGTTGTGTTGCTTTGCGGCTTGAATTGGAGACAAAATCCAGTCTGCAACAAAATTTGAATATTTTAAAGGGTGTGATTCTTTTCTATACGTTTTATTTCTGGAAGGATGTCGCCTAAATAAATGGTTTTAAAATCAAGTGGTATCTTTGTGTTGAGGACAAACGTATTTGTGTATGTTTGGACAATCCCAGAAAGTATGATGGTGGTTTACTGTGTGGCAACAACATTTCCTCCAACATTGAGGGTTACTGTTATAGTGTGCCTTCAGAACGGAAGCGATAAAAAAAAAAAACAACCCTACTGACATTTTTTCATTCTTTCAGTGCAATTCCATTAGGATATACAGTGTCCAAGATCGCCTTCTTTCTCCCATCTGTTCTTTATATATTTTGTAGAATAAACGTTCAAATTGTTTAAACATTTGTAGACTGGGCAGTAACCCCTCTATTGATCTCTGATTCAAACGCTTTCACAAATATTTGACAAAGGATTTGCTGACATCTGTGATGTGGTGTTTGGTTGTAAAAACTTCTCAGGTGGAGATATTGATAAAATCTTAATTTTCAAATCAAAATTATTCTTAGATTTTGGAAACACAATTTCATCTTGTTTAATAATATTACATAACAATGTATGTGCATTTTTTTAAATCCAAAGTTTAAAGGCATCGTCCCTCTGTGTTTGGGTGTAGTAAAATCTGAATAATGTGAACATTTTTTTTATGTCATCTTCCAATTTGTGGTCTTTTATTACTGCTGTCCAGACCCCCATTACTGACTTTACTCGGGGGGTTTTGTGTTCTATCTATATTTTATTACATTTTTTTTTTAAGTGCAGCCTGTGTAGGTACATCAGGTGTTGTACTACATTCTGTGTCCTTCCATTGGGCCTTGTTTAATGCGTTACACCAGCAGCATAGAAATGCTCTGATAAGATGAGCCTTAGTCCCACAAGTGGTTAATATCCGTTGTTACGGCAGAAAGTGGACAATACAAAATCAAGAGCAGCAAAAAACACAATAAAATAAAGCTACACAACAGTATAGAGTAAGAGTATACTATACAAACAATACTATCTCTATATATATATATATATTGTGTGTGTGTGTGTGTCTGTACACACAGAGGTTGCATAAAAATTCTTGACACATAAAATTATGTTCAGGAAAAATGATCAAATACAAAAAAAAATGTAGCATACAGTCCCTTTTTAATGATGCGTCTTTGCGTGATGTGTGCTTATGTGTTTTTCCCCTCCAGGTTCTGCATAATCTGTGCATGTGGTCAGCCACAGACAAAGTCATGACCTATGACCAGACAAAAGCAGACGCCAGTAAAGCCAAAAAGGACATGAAGATGGTACACATGCATTTATTTACACATTGAAATATGTATTACACTGAAATACATACTTACATAAATGTTCATGCTTTTTCTTCGGTAATCTTCCTGAGTATGTATTTTTTTTTTGTTTGTTTTTTTTTTTTTATCAGGGTCCGTTTGATGTGTGCAGGAAAGTATTTGCTTCAGGGGAGGAGACTGCTCACATGACTTTCATTGACAAGTCAGACCTTTTCTTCCATGACTACTCGTTAGCACCCCTGTTTGTCCAAGAGAACTACATACATGTACGACCAGCTGCGGCAGGGTAGGTCTCTCACACACACACACTGGCTTGTGTTATCCAGAGTCAGGAATTGGGGTCATGTGTATGCCTCACATGTTTTTATCCCATTATATAGTCCTCTGCAACTTTTAGATTTGTTCAGAATGATGGGCTAAGCCTTAAAAGACTCACCAAAAAAAAAAAAAAATGCAAAACACTGAACGCAAGAACCACTGACAAGTGAAGTGAGGAACATTTGATTATCTTGTTACAAAGGCACCTGTCAAGGGGTGGGATGTTTCAGGTAGAACAGAATGCGAACAGTCAGTTCTTAAAGTTGACGTGTTGGAAATAGAAAAAATGAGCAAGTGGTGGGAGCTGAACAGCTTTAACAAGGGGTACATTGTAAAGGCTGGACAACTGGGTTAGAGCATCTCCAAAACAGTGGGTTATGTGGAGTGTTTCTGGTATGCAGTGGTTAGTACCTACCAAAACGCTTCTAGCAGCTTTGGATCAGCTGGTGGCGTGGTGGTTAGCGATCGAAAGGTAGTGGGTTCGAATCCCAGGACTGCCAGTGGCACCAATATCAGTGACAGCGTAACGTTTTCCGTTAGCTTCTGAAATGAAAACCGTGTCGTTGTAGTTTGGCCCTGTTTTTCCTCACACATGCGCATACATCCGATTTTCATTGTGTGTTTTTCTGAGTGCGTTCTCTTGTGGTATTTTACATCAGGGGAAATCTGAAGAATCATTTGGTGTTACTGAGTAAGACAGCGGACAGCATCTGTGACGGAGACTTGGTGGACAGAATGATCCGCTCTAAACAGACATGGTCTTTACTGCCTACACAGGTAACACACCGTTGCATACGTGTAGACAGTCCTGGTTGTTATTCATTGTTTAAAGATATCCATGTGTAATATACATACTGTGGTGAATTAAAAGAGCTGTGTGCGTGTGTGTGTGTGTGTTTCATCCAGGCAGTCTATGCTAGCGTGCTGCCGGGCGAATTAATGCGAGGTTACATGAATCAGTTCCCCACTTTTCCCAGCTGGCTGGGGAAGTTCTCCTCTACAGGCAAACACAGCCGCATAGTACAGGAGCTGGCATCGCACATGAGTCTGAAGTTAGTCCACCTCTACACATACACACACTATTTCTTTCAAGGTATAGACTCAAGTATATCATATTGGTATATATTGCAATTGTGATGTGTATTAACAATGATTCAATAATATGACATGGTAAAAGATTGCCCTTTTTTGACCAAAAATTATTTCCCTTTGTTGGATAATATGTAAGAGCTGCTACTATGGAATATTTTCAATATTTGACTCTATATCAGGTTCTGAGATGGATGAAAAAGGTTTTTAAAGCCACTCAAGAACACTTATACTAGTGTGACAAACAGTTGACACTGTAGAACCGTGAATATAAAAAACAGACACTGGAAAAGGTTGCCACTACCAATCTTTGGAGAAAATGTTGGATATTTTAGTTTCCCATTATTATGTTTGCCAGTTAAAAGACCCAATGTAGGTGAAACCAAATCTAGCAGTTCAGTGCTCAGTAACTGGTTTCTTACTTTTGTCATTATTTTATTACGCTACTTTAAGGTCTAAACGTACCACAGACATGAAGGAGAACTGTGTAGCAGTGCAGCTAGGCTAACTATAACAGCTTATGTAGAACAGATGTTACCTCCACAAGCATGCATGTTTCTAAAGCTTTTACAGAGCAGAAAATAATGTACCCCTTCTAGAAAGTACTGCTCAAAAATGCACTGTTAAATCTGATGGAACCAACAGTGGATTAAAGATTTCTCTTCACTTATGAAGGGACAGTTTATGTATAAATGTGCCTGGTTCCTTTGTCTTACTGACTTTGTAATAGCGTCCTGTTGAATAGATGACTGACAGGGTACTGTTACAACAGTTTTTAAAGTGATAAAGGGCAAGGTTAGTTATATGCACGCTGCTGCATTCAACAATATTTGTTGTCTGTAATTACATCAATATCTTGATTTATCAAAACAAGTGAGACCGTAGCATTAGCGTTCTGACTGAAGTATAGCAGGAGCACACTAATGTGATATTTTCTGTTCTGTAGGACATTGAGTAGTAAGGCGGCAGTTAATCTGGACTACCTGCCTTACCTGCGCTCCGCACTGCTGGAGCCTCTGCAGTCACATGGTTCAGAGGGGGCCAATCAGAGTGTGAAGCTTATGGACGACTATGACCTCATCAAAGAGGACTTTGACAGCATCATGGAGATCAGTAGCTGGGGTGGGCAGCCTGACCCTTACTCCAAACTCGACTCTAAGGTCAGTGGGGGTGTGTGTTCACATTCATAGAGCAAGAATGTATGGTCAGCTAAGATGCTCTGCCATCCCTACACACAAGGTAAACCCAGTGAAGACTTGTCTCATTCATTGGTTCCCCACTGATGGAACGAGCTGCCGAAGACGACCACAGAATCACCTTCTAGCTTCTAAAACCTCCTGAACATCTCCTCTCCTGATGCATCTGTCTTCTTTCACTACTCCTACATAAAGATTTTAGCACTCTGGTTCTCACACTTTCCTGAAACTTGCGTGTTTCCTCGTATTGTAAGTTGCTTTTGATAAAAGTGTCTGCCAAATTATTGTAATCTAATATTAAGCCAAGAATCAAGATAAACATCAAGAAAAGATCGTCAGTGTACTAGTAGATCAAAAAGCCCTTTGTTTCTTGCATGCTTCAATTTCTATACATGGTTTTACTCTCAAAATCCATTTAATAAGCGTTATTTGACCTCCATAAAATGACAACCTAGATAAAAGAATAAAAGCATACAATGGTTTTCCTAATTGATTGTAATAATCATAAATTAGACTGTATTTATTAGTCAGTTTCCCTCTATTCCTAGACAATAGTGACTCTCCATTGGCCCTTTAATTTGACTAGGCTTAATCCATGTCTGGCAACGTGCCCTTTTTGAAATAATGGTACTCATACATGTTCCATTAGTTAAAACCTGAGCATTAAATGTTCCTGCAAAAGGTGAGTCAGATGTATTCATGTGTTTTTTAAATGATTATTTTACTGAGACACCATTTCCATTCAAAATCAGAATTGTACCTTCATGTACCTTTTTAACTCTTCATTTCCACAGTGAGTCTGGCTGGGTCTTCTCAGGTCTACATAAAATCTAACAGCACAATTCTGAACCCCTCTCCTTCTCTGCAGGTGAAAGCATCATTCACACGTGCGTATAACAAGGAGTCCCACCTGACGCCGTACTCGCTGCAGATAGTAAAGAAAGGGCGTAGAGGGGGCGCAGATGCTGACCTGGGTTTAGACCCTGAGAATGAACAAGGACAGGAAGAGGAGGAGGAGGAGGAAGGTCTAACAGCTGATGCCATGATCAAGGTAAACACTACAAAATTCTGAAGCTTTGTCTTCTTGCCTCCTTCCTAGCTTGCCTTTCCCCCCCCATAGTGCCTTCGGTTCCCCAGGTAGGTCACACATGATGAAAAAGAAAACATGATGCATTAAACCAGGACACTTTCTCCCAGTTCTGATGCTTGTGTGCACATCGTATTCGCTTTCGGCCGGGAACATTTTTTCTCCTTTACATTAACCAGAACTGACTTCTCGCTTTTTGCTTAATTTATCCCACCCTTTGATAAGTGCTGTTGTAATAAGATAATCAGTGTTATTCACATCAACTGTCAGAGGTGTAGACAAATTATTATACAAAAAACAGGGTCTCATGGTTTCTCTTTAAACAGCAGGAATGATTACGTGGAGATTCATTAAAATACCCGTTGAGCCTTTTGTGTATTCCAATATAAGATAAGGCTCACCATTTGCATTACATTGGGACAGCCATGAAAAAACTGCAATATCAGGTTCGGCTTTCTTTCGGTATTATCCAGATTTAACCTGCATACCGCGGTCCAGTCAATCTGTAAAGAACTTCACAGCCCGTTTTGTTTACTGAGTTTACTGTGTTCATTTGTTTCTGACTGATTCAAGTTTGTTTAGTTGTTGGTCCGTCATAGCCGTTAACCAAAAAGCAGGCTTAGGGCCAACAACAGATCTTCAGTCAAAAGGGCTGCAGTTGAAATCATATTGAAGTTGTCTAAGGCAGCGGCCACCAACCTTTTTGCGACACAGATCAGTTTAAAAAAAACAATATTTTCACGGACCGTTTTAGATACAACTGAAAAACGTTTGTTTATTACTCATTTTTGCTAGCTTGTGGGCTACATGTTTTAATGTACGGTATCACGTGCCCGAAATTAGTTAGTTTTTTTGTTGTTTTTTCAAAATAAAATATCTTTCAGGCTCTGATAATCAATAAAATATTTTTATTCTGTCTTTCTGTGCGGCCTGGTCTGATCTAAGGTGTCCCATTTCTGTTTTGCACGAGCTCAAGTAGAAAATTGCTGGCTGTTAGCTGCAGTATGAAGCCAGTGAAACTAGTGTTCAGTGGAATGGTAGTCATTGCAGGGGGAAAAAGTGCTGTTGTCTCATATATAGAAGACTTCTCAACCAATCAGAATGGAATGAAGTGTTATAAAAATACCATTCTCTACACAGCAGGGACGCAATAAGTGTGTCGTTGTGGTTTAAAGCAAAGACTTCTACCATATTCTGATGTTCTGTTGCGTCTGTCTGTCTGTCTGTCCTCTACCCTACAGCAAAAGAAAGCTAAGACAACGAAAGGCACCAAGCAGGAGAAAGCCGGGGATTCCGGAAAGGGCAAAGGCAAAGGCAAAGGCAAAGGAAAGGGCAAAAAGTGAGACTGAACTGAGAACATGCAGATGGACAGAAGGCATTTCCTACTTCTCCTTATTTGAGTAACCGTGCTGACTCCAGGCTGGAAAGGTAAATCAAGTCCAAAAAAAAAAAAAAAAGACTAGACTTCCCTCAGTCTGTCCAAAGGTCAGAATTATCAAGAATCAAGGGCTAAGAAGAGAAGGAGAGTTTTGTAGTTGAAAAAGAGAGAGTGGTCAGTTCCTGTTACACAAATCTCTTGCACTAAACGGCGCTCAGGAACAAGGACAAACGATAGAAACGACTGGGACCACAAACACACAATTATAAAATGAAACTTGTATTGAAAGTCTTTGGGAGTGGGCAAGTCAATAGTTTCCCCTCATTAAAGCACTGTCTCGGAACGACTCGGCGATACTCCACTAGCACTTTTCCTCGCGTACTCCTCAGTTTATACACAGAGGCACTCTAACTCCGTGGACTGCCACTCGATCAAGCTGTAAATACATGCAGTTTCAATGTTAGTCTTATATGCTACTTAGTACAGTTGCAGATTTTGGAGAGAAAAATGTTTGTTTTTTTTTTTTCGCTTCGGCTTTTGTATGAAGACTCTTATTGAACACACACTGACAGTGCAACTTACTGGTCTGTAGCATATACTATACATGACTCGGGCTTTTCTCGAAGCAATTAAAGAGTAATCTAATAGTGATTCGGTGTGTTCTGTGCTTGATTGTACCAAGTGTGCCTTTTACCTTCTTCACAGGTTGACCCAGAAAAAGAAAAAGCATGATATTTATGAAATTTATTGAGATGAATTCTCTTCGAACTAAAGACAACACCGAGAAGTTACATAGTTACAAAAATAAGTGAATGCATTCTCTCATCATAAACCATGTAGTTCTTTTCTACATAACACTCATAGAACCTATGACACGAGTAATAAAAGATGCTTAAGGATGAAGTTACATAATGATACAGATATGGCAGGTTAACACAGGTAATATATGTATGGTCCAGTTTTCTCTACAGTCATTTCAAATATAGCACAGCACGTAATATTGACAGCATGTGAGAGAATTAAATTATTTAAATGAAGTAAGTCACAGTTTAGTCCTGGCATCTGTTGGCTTCTCTCACTGAGCAGTAGTCGAATTTATTTGAAGTTTACTGTCGTTTGAACACGACAGACAATGCTTTTAAAGCAGTATATACATATTTACATTTTTTTTTCTTTGTCCTTTCAAAATCTATTGCTCTGCTTGTTAAAGGTCATCTCTGGAGCTCATTTACTGATCAGAACAAACTGATCCGGAGTGTGGCTTTTAAAAAGGAGCTGGTCAGTAAAGCCAGCCGATTCTGCTGAAGTTTTATTGGTAATAGCAATAATTAACAGCGTTTTAAAAAATGTTAAGCTCTATTAATCGAAATGAAGCCAGTATGAGGCACAATTTCAACCATCTTGGTTAAAATCACTGTTGTACGAGAATAGCATTATACCCAAGGAACTAATGAAAAATGAGGTAATTACGAGAGACCAAAGAAATCTGGGTAGATCCACCACGAATGCTAAAATGTTAGATTTATTAGATTTTAAGAACGGACAGTCATCATTTAGCAGTTTAACCAATAACTGGTAACCAATAATATAAAGTAAATTGCCTCTTAAAACTGGGATCAGCCTCAAAACGCAAATATCAGGCCCAAGTTTTAAATTCACTAGATCAGTTATGGGAATCCCATAACAGCATTTTGATTGGTCTTTGGATTTCATCAGTAAACCAGTTCAGAATGCTCTTAAGAGGAGTTGTTCTCGATCACGCACAGCTGTGATTTGTAATTCAGTCTTGTTTCAGGGCAGGCTAGTAGGTTAATTATGTTTAAGCCCCTGAATGTTTCACATTTAACATTTTAAACAACCTATTTCAAAGACAATTTTTCACTGTAACTACTCAGTGTGCATTTTTAAAGATTTCAGCTTCTGGGTGGATGCAGTGGTCACCATTATTTGTGACGGCAGCAGTTTAATGACTCTGCTGTGGTTCTGGGCCGATAGACTGCAGTTCTCAAGCTGTGTTACAGATTCTTAGCAGGGCTGAGAGCAGCATCTCGGGAATATTCATCTATTACTTTCAAGGCTAAGCTTTTTCCTAATGGGGAAAAACATACCAGTTGGTAGTCTGTTGATAATTATCTTCAACAAATGGCAAAAAAATAAATAAAATGACCAGATTTTGAGGATAGAAAATGGGTTTGGTGATGAATCACAGATATGACCATTTTTATAGCTGAAAATTGTCTTCTGAAACATTACCAGAAACAAAATTTTTGTTAATAGTATTTTTTTTCCTGATCAGGTGGGAAGAATGTCTAGGGAACCATTTTTTTGTATTACTAGTGATTCACTTAACTGTAAGTTACTTATCTATAGTATTAATCCCCAGCATTTGTGTATACAGCATAGTTGAGTTTTCTTATTGGATTTATTTAGACTTTATATTTCTATTGATTTTGTCTCTATGCAGTAGCATAAGCAATTTCCTCCAGGATCAATAAACTTTTCTGATTTCTCAAACCAACACTGGCACAGGTCTAAAAAATGAAATGAGTCTGCAGTTGAGTGCTTGGAGATCTTAATGAGCTGTTGAACATGGCTAATTGAAAGGAAACCTAGACCTAAGGAGAGTTGCAAAAGATACTGGTCATTCCCAGTCAGCTGTGTCTAAAATTTGCTTCAACTATACATACAATAGAAATGTAATAAAAGAAACATACAGGCAATACTATGTACAATGTCAAAGTGTCAGGATAAAAAAAAAAACTCAGAACAAAAATAAAGAAAAGCAAGTGGGTGAAAAACAGAACGGTGAGAAACTGGTTTGAATGGTGCACAGGTATGACATTTTGGACACTTTTCAAATCATTTTTCAAGATGTAACATTTAAATGGCCCTGGATATGGCTCCATCCTGCAAAGCTGAACTGCTATTCTCCTCCACCTTGCCACTGCTTCCATATTTTGCAGTATTTGATCTAGTGAAAACTTCCATCAAATGAAATAATTAACTTGGGGTTATGTTTCACATAATGTTCTGCTTTAAAAAAACAAATGTGGGATCTGGTTATTTTCTACCAAGTAAAAAGCCAAGTGTGGTGATTTCACAATCCTCACCAGGGGCTGTGGAAACTTATCAGTCTACGATAAAAGAAAAGAACAATGGTGTAGGAATCTTCATCTGAGTTGCAACATCAGTGTCTGACCTCATAAATGCTACAGAATGAATGGGCACAAATTCCCACAGAAACTCCAAAATCTTGAGGAAAGCCTTCCAAGAAGAGTGGAAGCTGTTAGAGCTGCAAAGGGGGACCAACTCCATTAAAGTCTATGGATTTGAATGCAATGTCATTAAAGGCCCGGTTGGTGGAATGGTCAGGCGTCCCAATACTTTTGTCTATATAATGTACATTGATCGTAAGACTGCAGACAAGCGCTATTTCTAAATGTTTCCAGTGGGAACTGCATGGGTTCACAAAAGTAGTCTTTGTCCTGTCAAGTTTTAGCAGATTCAACTACAGACTGTTTTCAGTACTGAAGTTAAAGGTACTTTGTATCTGCCATCACTGTTGTGCAGTGTGTGTGACGCTGCCCCTGGTACATCTCACAGTTTGAGTGTGTGGTGCTTTCTAGACTCCTCCCATTCGCTGCCACCAGTCTGCGCCCGTCCTCCGCTGCAGCTCCCTGCACAGCATGTGGAACAAACGCGAAGTTCACACACTAATAGACACGCTGGAACTTCAGCACAGATGGCTGTCTTCCATGTTGCATGTGTGTAAGCTGAACCAACTCCAGATACACACACAGTGCAGTTACACAACATAGTTGATTGTTTTTAGTGCTTTAAAAAGCACAGCACAATGTTAGAACAATGAAAGCGTCCTACAAAAAGACATTAGCCAACTTCATCTAATGCACATCTTCATTAAACAACCCAAATAAACATACTCTCCTCAGCACACATTAAAGGACCCACAGTAACAAACATCCTGTTTAAGGCATGTAGAGACGTTTTGGTGCATAAAACCATACAAATGGGGAAAAAATACAGTAAAATGTAGGGTGTCGATCCTGTATGGGAAGACGGATGATACATTTTGAAGTTTGGCAACAATATTGGTCAACCGTTTTCTGTGTAAAATGCTTTTATTCTTAGTTGGTCACTTGGGATGTAAAATCTAATGTCAGTTGTATGCTTTTTAATAAGTACACATCCTTTCCAGAATAACATATTCGAACAAAACCATTAAATGGTAAATAAAATGTGACCTGTGCAGAGGTTATTCTGCACTGTATACTGTATGAGTTTTCCAGCATACTACAAATAAATTGCACTAAGATTTACAGAACATTTGACTGGCATGCTTAAACTTTAGCAGAAGACCCACTAGGCCACCATCCCATCACTGCTGCCACAACAGATTAAAAAATTGACAAAACGAAAGCCTGAAGGGCATGAATGCCTCATTCTAAATGCTGTAAATGTAAAATGTGTGCCAAATGGTATAATGGTCAAGTAGTGGAGCTAAAATACTACCAACATTTAACATGCTGAAAAATATAAAAATGAAAAGTATTTAACAAATATGAGTCAGCACTAAAAAAATATGATTTGACCCAAGCTGATCACAACACATAACACATGTCAACAAAAATGGTTTTTGTAATCATCAGAAACCACAACACACTTTTCTAAACCGGTTTTTCATGCTGATTTCAGATCTGCTTTCAGTGTTTTTCAGTCACATCATGAATTATGAGTAATATTAGATTTGCAATAGATTTGCAGGCACCAATCAAGTAACTGTTTCAATATTTTCAGTGTGAAGTCAGACAGACGCACACTGTGGCATAGATATAATGATCAGTGTCAGTCAGACACCACTGTTTCTTCAAAAACGCTCATCATATGATTATTATATACTAATTATACCAACTATCATGCAATATATAAATAGCTTCATCACAAACTGTACATGTGGGAAAAACTAAACACAGATTTGAAATTAGCATGAAAAACACTACATAAAAAAACCTACATAAACCTATCTCTGATGATTTTGAGCTGCTTACCTGTGTAATGGAAAGGCTGCAGGGGAGACTTGGAAATCTTTCAGAAGTTCTACCTCTAAGTTATTTTTACATTTGTTAAACCTGTTTTGAGCATATTAAAAAAAACCGAACCTATTTAAAATGGTAGGCAAACATTACTAAAAGTGAATGTCAGTGGTAACCTGTCACAGTCTGCAGCCGCGCAGAACTGAATTTAGCAGAAAGTAAAGTAATGTGTGAAGAAAACACAACACGACACACCGTGTGAATTTCTTTCTCTGTATTTAACCCGTTCACCAAGCGAAGCAGCGGGCAGCCAGTGACGCAGCCCCCGGGGAGCAGTGTGTGGGGACGGTATTTTGTTCAAGGGTACCTCGGTGCCACTAACAGTCCTGGGATTTGAACCCACAACCTTCTGATCGCAGGGTCACTCCCTAACCACCATACCGCCAGCTGTCTAATAATGAGCAGTAATATATTATGCTCCTCATTATTTGGTTTGTCATCAGGGTTTCGATTTGTCGATCTTTTTACATTTGTTGTGGCGGCAGTGTGGTGTGGTCAGCCACCACAGAGAAATGTTACTTGCAGAAACACTGGGTTTTTTTTAAAGGCCGTTGGACTTTGAGAGCTAATTGATTGAGACCAGCCAGAATACATTTGGCGAGACAGATGTCTGGGGCCGAGATAAGTCCGCATACCAGCCAAGACCCCAGAAAAAGCGCCTCAAGATGTGACTGGAGTACTAAAGCCCTGGATAATTGTTGTTTTTACTCCCGGTTTTGGAGTTTCCCCTACTAAAGGCAGCCACATTACAGCTTGTTTTGCCACTCGGTCTGACTGAGGGGGCGTATTCCAGTGGGAAAGTGATGTCAGTGCATACCCTTTTTAATATTCCTCATTCAGTCTCCGTCCTGCAGAAACACTGCATTTCTGCTTCCCGTCTTTCTCAGCGCCGCGTGCCAAGAGTGTGTCGTTGCGTCTGCTGTGGCAGTGCTGTTTTCACACAGAAATGATGTGGTGCAGACAAAAGAGAACGTTGTTATTAAGCAAGAGCACAAATATTCAGAGGTCACACCACAAATCCTCCATAATAATCATAGTAATGAAGTGCAATCAAATATTATAGACTCCTGATAAAAACAGACAAAAGTACATGGCATAGCTAAAAACAGTGGTAGCAACCTCCCTGTCTGTCATATATACAAACAATATGAACAAAAGTATTGGGACACACCTCTTAATAGCTGAATTCAGGTGGCCCCTTGCTTCCAGTGAAGAAGAATCTTAATGCTTCAGCAGAACAAGACATTTTGGACAACACCATGCTTCCAACTTTGTGGACACAGTTTGGGGAAGAACCTTTTTTATTCCAGCCTGACTGTGTCCCAGTACACAAAGCAGCTCCATAAAGACACGCTCTACAGAATGAATGGGCACAAATTCCCACAGAAACTCCAAAGTCATGTGGAAAGCCGTCCAAGCAGAGTGGAAGCTGTTATAGCTGCAAAGGAGGGACTTAACTCCATATTAAAGTCTATGTATATGAATGCAAGTCCCTCTGGGTGTAATGGTCATGCATCCCAGTACATTTGTCCATATAGTGTGTATATATATATATAAAAATAAATGATACTGTCAGAAACCAGACTAAATTGTGTGAATATTTAGGCATGCAGTTTACTCTGTCATAATGAATGGGTATAAACTTAAACAGCGTAAACATTTTGGACACTAAAAATGTCTTCACTGATCGACTACATTTGGTGTAAATAGAGAATTGTGTAAATCTAACTTCTCAAAGAAATATAGCATTAACACATGAGTATCTCAGAACACAGCAACTCGCACAAAGCAACAGTTACAGTAATCTTCAGCCAATTTTCATGTCTTGTATTCATTACCTTGGGCAAGATGTTCTTGACATGAATGGGCAGGTCACCATGGGAACTGTGCAAACCTCCCACGATGCTGAGGCCCAGACCAGGAGAACCTCGCTCCAGGGAAATAGTCTGGTACTGAGAAGGGCTATAACACACACACACACACACAGATTTAACATACTAAGGGATAATAACTAACATAGAGGTGTAGGTGTGTAGGTCCGTAGCCCATCTATTGCTACACAATTTATCAGCCCTCCTCTACCACATACATCAATTCAATGGGACTCCATAGGACCACCACCAACCAGAAATGATTGGTTATTGGGTGACTTTTTACCCAGCAGTGATACACCTTGTGGAAACTCTGTGAAGACTCTTCTACTTTCGGCTGCTCCCAATTAGGAGTCGCAACAGCAGACCAACCGTCTCCATAACCTTCTGTCCTCTACATCTTCCTCTCTCACACCAACTGCCTGCATGTCCTCCCTCACCACCTCCATTATCCTCGTACCAGGTCTTCCTCTTCTCCTCTTCCCTGCAACTCCATCCTCAACATCCTCCTCCCAACACACTCAGTCTCTCCTCAGCATCCTCCTCCCAACACACTCAGTCTCTCCTCAACA
>JBBPCY010013905.1:0-15333 GCA_037974405.1 Brachyalestes nurse
CAGTCATTACACGGATGACTTCAGAGGTACTTCTCTTATTCCTGCTCTCTCTCTCTCTCTCTCTCTCTCTCTCTCTCGTTCTCTCTCTCTCTCTCCACTTCCTTGTGCTTCAGTGCGTAGTGGTGTTGCTTTGGTGTGTTTTGCCATTTTTCTCAGTAAGGAGTGGACCGCCTGCATACCACCATGACATGCAGAAGAAGAGATCAGTCATAAGTGGGACAAGCGAGAGGTGTGTGTGTGTGTGCGTGTGACTGCATTACAGTACCACAGTATTACAGATGTGAACCTCTGAACCTCTTTAAAGCTGTCCTCCACAAAGAAAATGCATATGTATGTGTGTGTGTGTGTGTGTGTGTGTGTGTGTGTGTGTGTGTGCATGTGTGTTTGGGTGTATGTGAGCATGTGTGTGTGAGACAGAGAGAATAAGATACATGGAATGTGTGACTTGTGTGCCAGAGGCTGGGACTTTTCTACAGAAAAGCCTTCAAAGCACACTCTTGTCTACTGAATACATTTCTTGCCACATGAGAGAGCCAATCTTCTCGAGGCCAGTTTTAAATGGATCTCTGGCTCGGAGGGAGATGGACACTGTGACCCCCATAATGACAGATAGAACTCCCCCCACATACACACACACACACACACACGCATGCACACACCACCCCATCCCCCTCCAACTCCGGTGGCCCTTAAGGACCAGCCTTAAAACCCCATGAAGTCACCACTGACATACAGAAAGAGATAATAGGATTTTAGCTATCAAACACCCATTGGGAACACATTTACATAGTCGCTCTCCATCTCTGTCCTATAGTTAAAGTGAAAGTTCAGCTAAAAAACTGCAAAACTGCCATAGTTGTCCTCTCATCCTAAATGAAGTCCATCACATAGTCCAAGACATTCCGTTTGCACTGGAGCTACAAGACTAATGCAGCTAATACAGAAATCACACAAGCAAGTATATTTGAGTTTTGTTAAATAGGCAAAAAAATCTGTGAGTTTTACTGTACTACGGAGTGTAACATTAAACTTTGATCACGACAAATGCTAGTTTTATATTGGAATGCACTTTTAACTTATTGTGACCTAAGGCATGTGTGTGATCAAAAAACAGATCTAATATTAGTTTACAAAGATCTTACCCTTAAGTAGACTCGCAAATAGCATCCTGTTAATCTTTTATTTTTTTTTTTTAGTCTATACAGTGAGGTAGTTGAAGCGCGCACACACACACACATACACACACATACACACATACGCACACACATACACACTGACACCTTCACGCGCCTCATCCTAGACTTTGAGACATTGCAGGTCGGCCTGGCTGGACGGCTAGATAAGCAGGAAAGGCGATTATTTTCTGTTTCACACACGCACACATTCTCCTTTTGCTGCGTCGTTTCACCCTCATGCCCGGATGGCTGCCAGAAAGGTGTAATACAGCTTTAGCTTAGTCATGTTGTTCCATGGGATCTTTATCTAGCCTCTTAGCACTCCCTCACTCTACAGCTTTTCAATTAGCTACATCAGGGCTTGACCCTGTCCCACTTGCCACACTAATCTTACAGAGGGAACACACACACTCACACTCAAACAGTTACGGAGGCTCATTTGGCACACAACTTGCTCATGCTTTGTGCAACTTATTTAAACTCACTAACCTGTGACTGTTGCCCACAACAGCAGCGCGAGCGGCCTGGAAAATCCGCTTTCTCAGACTTTCTCACAGAGCGCCCGTGCGTAATGAAAGGACAATGTTCTTGCTTTTTTTCCCTTCTGTTCCCCCTATCTGTAATGGAATCTCACTACTTTGTCTGCTTTTTTCCCAAACAAAGACTTCCCCATGAAACAGAGTAGCAAACACATCATAAACATTATTGTCTCTGTTTCTGAGGAGTTTTATTTTTTTGACATCATTAGAAGACATTAGCTGCGCTTTGCTTTATGTAGTGATTTCATGACTGCTGGACCAAAACAAATGTATTTTTTTGTCCTGTAATTTTTCTATGAGCAGTTTTGTCCAAGCATTGATGATTTTCCTCTATAACTATTTATATTATGTGACATGCACATCACTCCTGACTAGTGAGTAGAAAAGTGAAGACTGCATGTACATGTTCACAGATATACATGCCTACATTGTGCTTGATGATCATATGAAGACCTATTGTAAAGAATACAGCTTTTTTGGCAGGGAGATCAAAGATTGCAATCTGTTTCTCCAGGTTTGAGTATTCCTCTTGGGATCTCAAGGCCATGGATCAATAGAGGGCCTTATGACCCGCTTTAGAATTGTCTGAGTGTGTGATTGTGTGGGTGTCTGTCTGTGTGTGTGTGTGTCTGTGGTTTCATATATTTACAGCATACATTTTCTGATGTTTTGGGATAAACAAGGTTTACCTATTTAAAGGTTTACCTAGTTAAAAAGGGTAAAACCCTTTGTGACAAAAGCTCAGTGTTTGTGTTGTAGGCTTAGAAAATTATTCTAATGTGTCCCCCTGTAGTTATTTTGGTCCTATCCCTGCCTTAGCCCTACCCTCCTGTTATCTTGCTCACCTATGTCTTGTTTATGTCTCTGCCCTGGTGTGCACATTGTTTAGGTAGAATATAGGTCTCTGTTACATTCTTTGATTTTAGACGGTATGTGAATATTATCAGTAGTTACCCTAGCCCTTACCTATGTCATTTAATTTACCTAGTTGGATTATATTACATTTCTATTTTGCTTTTGACTCATTGTTAGTGTTAGTGTGTTGTTGTTTTGTATATGTTAATTAAATTTGTGAAACTTGTGTATGTATTACCTGAATGTAAATATAAAATATATGGAACATTGGCTAGGTCTGTGGGCATGTATAGGTGAAGTGTTTCATTTCAGATGAGGGCAGGGATGTGTATATTGCATGACTCTGTCCTGTTTGACTTGTATGTGTGTGTGTGTGTGTGTGTGTGTAGGGTCACATACTGCTTCTGATCCTGACGGCTGAAGTGGGCACACAGAACAGTCTTTCATTTTTAATCCACTTCTTGACATGCACTCACACACACACACACACACACACACACACACACACACTATCCCTGTCTTTGCTCTTGATTAGCACTTCATCAGGTCACTGTTTCACGGGTTCCCTGAGCCTGTAGGGCTTCGAAAAAAACACACTATTTGACATTAGTGAGAGATTGTTGGTGAGAGACTCAGGGGGTCTCTAAAGCACCTACAGGAATGGTCTTGATTTGTTTGAAGGGCAAGGGTTGAGCAAGGGTTAGTTTTAAACAATGAGTTTAAAACTCATTGTTTAATTGTAATTATAAGGCATCATTCAGTAAATTGTACATTTTTTCTATTAATATGAAACCCATTGAATGATCGAATGTGGTATGGTTAAATTCTAATTGATTATAATACAGTCAGTAAAATTTGACAATAATTTTTTTCAAATGTCAAATTGAAGAATTAAGGCAAGATTTATTCACATCACTGAAAAAGCTGCCAAAATGCACATTCACATTTTTTACTGTGCGGTTAGAATCTTAACCCGTCGCTGTTTCAGATATTCTGTTTTGATGAGGCAAGGTGTTCATGTGATCCATCACCCCAATAATTTTGGTGTAATTTTCTTCCATGCTGTTTCAGAAAAGCTCTGTAATGTGTATTATATTTTAAGGCACTACAATAACTGTATGTAGCAGTATAAAATAGAATGCACACAAAACCCTGCATAAGCAGAACGGAATCTTCATAATTCCAGAAATGGTCGGACAACTGTGACCACTTTCTCTGCCCATTTTTCTCTGCAGATTGAACAGGCTATGGAAATGCGGCAAGTATGTTCATGGGCTATTAAACACTGACGCAAAGAGCATGTGATTGCATGTAGGTTCTGTAGAGTGTGTGATGGTGTGTGGGTTTTGAGTGGCAAGTAAGACTACCTGATCTCACACATCACACACTGGTAGCTCTCAGTCACTCAGTGGCTCACTTGTTTGACTCACTCACTCACTGACTCACTCTTCGACTCACTCACTCATTCACTCACCTACTCAGTCGCTTACTGTTCGATTCGCTCACTCACTCATTCACTTACTAACTTACTCACCCACCCACTTACTCACTCACAAACTCTCTCTCTCTCTCTCTCTCTCTCTCTCTCTCTCTCTCTCTCCCTCTCATCCTGTCCTGTCTGTCTTTTTCTCTGGACAGAAAGTGGAGAGAATTTTAACTTGGAAGATTGCACAGAGATTGGTGTCACTCACACACAGGGGGATGAGAGAGAAAGAGAGTGAGAGAGAGAGACTGAGAGAGCAAGAGAGAGACACAGAGAAAGAGAGCGAGCTCTTTTAAAATGTTTTTCGTAGTTGCTAACTTGATTTGTACACTGAAAAAAGTGATGAACATTTAGCAAATTTTGTACACATAATTTTTCAGTTATTTCCAAAATGAAAAGCCTAAACGTACATTGAACACTGAACACAGTGTTAATGTAATGTAGTTTGTTGATTTAAACCAAGCAAATTCAAAGAAACAGATTTTAGTGTGAACATTTCATGACGAATTGAAGGTATTACTTTTGTACTTCTTACAGTTATGAGATTTTGTCATGAAAGATAATATGCATTTTAGCACAAGTAATCAAATGATTATTGGAGCACCACCAGACGTGTGTGTGTGTGTGTGTGTGTGTGTGTGTGCGCGCACACAAATGCAGTCACACGTGTAAGTTGCGGATGCCTCAGCTTCTCATTTTCCAGCTCACTACTGGCGATAATGTGAAAGCTTTGGCAATCTGCCCATGTCTCACATCTTAGTATTGACCTGTGTAAATACACACACAACCACACACACACACACACACACACACACAGACACACACTGGCTCCTTATTTTGTGAGGGAGCAAAGCTGAGTATGTGAATGGAGGAGGATTTTTACCATCTTCCTTCAGTTTTAGGTTTCTTATTAATCTTTTTTAATTATAGCACAGTGTAACATCATAGATGTTTCAAGCAACTGGCAAAAACTAGCTTGCCTAACCTTAGCTAAAATATACTCCGCACTGACTACCTACCTAGCATATCATGCTACTCATTAGATTAGTCCCAGTCGCACACTTTATAGTAGTACTATTGTTTGAATTTGTAAGTTTCTTATATAAAGATATGATAGTACTGATAGATGATAAATAACAAGCTAGAGAGATAACAGTACCTAGCTCAGTAACTTTAGAGAAAAAAAGACCCTGGATTAACCAGCTAGCTAACATATCTAGCTAGCTAACACATTTTTATTAGCATTAATGAGGTGAAATAGATGATAAATAGAAACATTTGTATGAAACAATTTGTATTTAGCGAGCCAACTTTATTAGATTAATGTTTTCTAGACCATATTTAGTATTGATTAGTAAATTGCTGGATAGTTAGGGAATGCTACCTAACATAACCTTACCTAAAATGACCCCGCATTAACAGCTAGCAGAATAAAATTAAACTACAGCATGAGAAAAGGTAACTCAAAAAGTATTTCTTGCTTTTTACATTCAACTTAGAGCCTTCAATCTGAAACATCCCTTCTTGAGCTTTACAAACTACTAAAAAAGCAGCAACAACAAACTGGAACAGTAGGTATATTTTTAAGACCCAATTGGCACACGTCCACCCCTATGATTCCATGCATTCATTTTTTCCGGACACTCCTTTTTAAGTGCCTCAGGAGCTTGGAGGAACTTCTGTACTTCATCATAAGCAAACATATTGTCACAGTCACACAGAATCTCCAAACCAGCAGTTTTACCGCAGGGTTTCCATGGATTTGGCTCAAACATCTTGAAATTTCAGCATGTTGAAGCAAGCTTGAGAATGCCTAGAATGCATAAACAAGGGAGACCACAAACTGTTCTGATAAAAAGAAATGAAATTAATTTTCTCACTACCACATTCACATGATGGTTCATGTGAATGTGGTAGATTCACTTCACATGAGGAGGCCTTTCATTGATTATTGTATTGATTATTATCATTTAATAGTAATAAACAAAAAGCCAGTCAGTTTGTGTTATCATAACTAACTGGTGTGCGGTGTTGTTAATGCATTTTTCTTCTTTGACCCTCGACCTTGAATGATAAAATTCATGACTGTTTTCCTCTCATTCAAAACAGCATTCAAAAACAAATAAGACAAACGTGATTTATTCCATTCTATTAAACATAATAATGTGGTTTGTCAGCCTCTATTAAACAGTAGGGATTTCAGTATTACAACAGACACACAAATGGATTCTATTTTTCTTGTGTGTAGGTTTCAAATAATTTGTAAAAATTGGAAAAAAAATTAAAAATGGAAAAATCTACAAATATAATTATGAAATTGTATCCAAAATGAAGATTGATTGATTAATTAATTAATTAATTAATTAATTAATTAGTTCAGTTTTATTTATATAGCTCTTTTTACAGCTAATGTCATCACAAAGCAGGGTGCAGGTCCAAGCCGCTTAGTGAGCAAGACAAAGGCGACAGAGGTGAGGAAAAACTCCCTCAGCTGGAGGAAAAAAATCTCAGGAGGAGCCAAGATTCAAAGGGGGAACCTATCCTCCTTCCGCCGACCCAGAGAGAAAGTGAACTTCTGTGGAGAAAAAGAAAAACAAAAGAAGGCAAACTTAATCACTATTAGACAGATTGACCATCTACGGCTAACAGAGTTGGTACAGTTAAAAGTCAATAGAGTGTAGCTGTGAGTCTCTTGTCCATAACAACAGAGCTTATACAGCAGTTGCCCTTGGATGGGTGAAGAGCATGTGGGGAGTCATAAGCAGCCAAACCAGTCAAGGACACCTTGGCATGGGGCCCCAGCGATTGCAGACCCGAAAAGGTGGTGACCTGGGGCCCCAGTGGTGATCAGTTGTAAGTTTACAAGGTATTATTTACAACTGGAAGGAGTGCAAGTTGAGACTCTGACATGCCCGGCTGTAGCAGCCTAGCTAGAAAGGGCAGAGCTGAGCAGTATGATAGACATGAGAGCACCATGACCCCCTGCTGTAGCTTTCATAATTCTGGGGACAAGCAAATAGTCAGCATCTGAGCGAACGCGAAGGTTCATAGTAATGAAGTTCACGGATGTATTCATGTGCAAGGCCACTCAAAGCTTTATATGTCAATAGTAAAATGTTATAGTCAATGCGAAATTTGATTGGAAGCCAGTAATATTGGGCTAATGTGGTCGATTTTTCTGGTCCAAGTGAGGACTCTAGCTGCCACATTCTGGACTAGTTGAAGCTTATTTAGGTTCTTGTTGGAGCAACCTGATAGCAAGCTGTTACAATAATCGAGTCTGGAAATAATAAAGGCGTGGACTGCATCATGGCGGGATAGTGAACGTCTTAACTTAGCAGTATTTTGTAGATGACGGAAAGCTATTTAAGTAACAGTATTATATGTGTTGAATGAAAGATCATGATCCCTAGTGACACTAAGATTTTTTTACCATTGACATTGGGAAGCTGAGGAACCAGCAAGATCAAGCATTAGACCAGAGAGTTTGTTTCTAGCAGATTTTGGACCTAGAAGAAGGACCTCTGTTTTATCTGTGTTGAGCAAGAGAAAGTTACGTGACATCCAGTCTTTTATGTATTCAATGCAGTCCTCAATCTTATTTAATCTATGTTTATTATAGGGGTTGGCAGGGATAGAATGTTGTGTCATGTGCGTAGCAGAGTAAACTAAGCCCATGTTTCTGGATTATCTAACCTAATGGCAGCATGTACAAAGTAAATAAAAGATGTCCTAAGACACAACCTTGCGGGACACCATATTTTAATTTGGTGAATGCTGAGGAATCCCCTTGAGTTACAAACTGATAGCGGTCAATCAGGTATGGTCTACCAGATGTTCTAGTCTGTCTAATAGAATAGAGTGGTCAGTGGTGTTGAACTAAAAGATCATTTACTATCTTTACTTAGCCTGTTTCTGTGCTGTGATAAAGTCAGAACCCAGATTGGAATTTTTAACATACACGATTCTTATGTAGTAACAAACTTTCTCTGAAATCCCAGACAGAAGTGGTAGATTAGAAGTAGTTTGAGCGATCGCATGGATCAAGATTCATAATTTTTAACAGAGGCTTAATAACTGCTAGTTTACAGGTTTTTGGTAGATAACCAATATTACCTGAGGAGCTTAATACTGATAGAAGTGGTCCAGTAATTACTGGTAGGACCTCTTTAAGCAAGCTTGTAGGAATAGAATTGAGTGTACGTGTACTGTAGAAGATACTGTAGAAGTACTGTAGAAGAGAGAATAATTGCAGCGAGTTGTGTTTGGGGGTGGTAGTAACCTAGTGGGTAAAACACTCAGTTGCTCCAGGGGGACTTTCCCTGTAACTAATGATTGTGAGTCCCTCTGCCTGCCAAATGTAATCCAACTGGATTAAAAGATGTCAGCCTCTCGACTGTGGCTAAATTTTGAATGGTACCTGCGTCTGCTGAATCAGGCAGCAACTGTGGAGGAGTAAAACTTCTGGTTTGAACTTTGTGTCTAATTAAATCAACTTTATTGTTGTAATCATCACTGCTATAGTTTGCGGGTACCTGGTTCCTAGTTAGTTTAGAAATTGTACCAAACAGAAACCTGGGATTATTTTTGTTAGCTTCAATGAGAGACAATAAATAGGCTGAGCATACCGTGTAGCATACCGTGTCTCTAAAGTTCTCCTTCCAGATGGAGTGGGAAGATTACAGTTTGGTTGATTACAAGTTGATTACAAAGATTACAAGTCTTCAAACAATTTGCTTTTTCTGACTTTTTTATATTTTAGAGGTCTGACGGAATTTAGTATGTATTGAAGAGAGTTCTCTAAGCATTCAGTTAGGTTATCCAAGTCTGTTGGGCAAGATTGGAATGCCAGATGGGGTTTTCAATACAACTATGAGCTGTGATGGATGTTATTGTACAACTAATACAAAAGCAGGAGGATGTGCTTACATTATGATTAAGATGAAGCTCTGAGTTCTGCGATTACTGTGGACTAAGCAGGAATAGCTAGGTTATCCACATTAACACCAAGAGTCCAGATTAAATCAAGCATTTGACCACAGCAGTGAGTAGAAGCTACTACAATTTGAGTAAAGCCGACCATATCTAGAATTGCAGACGTCAGTGGATTCTGTTCTTTTTCAAAGTGGATATTAAAATCACTAACAATTAGTATTTTTATCGCCATGTACTTCTAAATTTGCAGAGAAACAACCAAATTCTCGTAAGAACACTCTTTTAGGCCTGTTGGCCTGTAGATAGTAATAAGGGAGAAAGAGATCTTAGTTACAACTAGATAGATAATGTTAAAGTAAACTCTTAACGTAAACTCTGATGAATGCTTAGGAACTAAAAAAAGCTGTATACCATATGAGGAATGAATAAATAATGAAGTAATGAAATTAATAATGAAATTACCCTCCAGAGTGCTACATTTTTGAAAAGCTGTGAGTATCAAGGCATATAATTTAAAAAATAGATAATTGCTTTAAATATTAAACATGTATATGTAATAGTTGTTGTATGATTATTGTATGGGCTGATTTTTACTTGCTTTAAGAATGATCCTATTCTTCTAATGCAGGAAGTAGTATTGCCTCTAGCAATTGTTGGATGTGCTAAAATGAAAATATTTCACAATTATTTAATTATGTTAAGTCCAGAAGTATAATAATAATAGTAATAGTAATCATATTAATAATAACAACAACAACTACTACTATAATAATAATAATAATAATAATAATAATAATAATAATAATAATTATTATTATTATTATTATTATTATTATTATTATTATTATTATTATTATTATTAGCTCACAACAATCTTTAAATGAACAATGTGACATTCAAAACATTATCATTTGCCAAGATGGCATTTTTTATGCAGCTTTATCTACTAAGCTTTAGTCTGGTCTTGTGTTAGTTCAGAACAAGTGTTTCTTATCTTATTCACAGAAGACTATTCCCTCAGACTGCTAACCCAACTCACTGGGGTCTACAATAATGTTTTTATATACACCCGCACAAAGACACACATATGTGTGTATATGTGTGCAGTGAGAGAGTGTTAGGGACAGGGGAGTAAACAGGGCTTATATTGGCTCAGTTTTGGCATTCACTTGTTCTGTTATAAAAAATACATATGTCCAAATATACATGTATCTAAGACTATATATATATATATATGCATATCTCACATTTGCGTACGTGGCCTTGTTATTGTGCACACATATTTATATATGCAAATTGTAGGTTTTCTCATAAAATTGCCATTGTGTGTGTGTGTGTGTGTCTTTGAGTTTCTTTGTGTTGTTTAATAACCTGGGCAACTATGCATTCATAATCATAATCTTTGGTAGCTAATTATGTTTCAATATATGTTTGCTTACAGTTGAATTCAGCTTAACAATTCTTAGAATGGAGGCATATATAGACACATTCATGCATACACAAAAAATATGTGTACACCCTTTCAGTCAGTACTTACATTACAGCCTTATAGCCAACCTTTCATTTCTTCTTTTCACTTTTCCATGAAGAACATTTGCATTCAGAAATATTCATTGGTTTCTTGTACATCAGTAATATTCTGGTCACAAAGACAACTATTTGAATACCTTAGTCTTTTGTTTTTCAAATGAGTTGGTTTTAATGTATGTTTTGGATCAATGTCTTGTAATATCCAACCTATTTTCTTCTTCAGTTTCATCACTGACTGCGGCACATTAGCTCTCAGGATTTTCCGATTTTCTTTAAAATCCTTTCTTCTCTCTGTCCCCATAATATTTCACCCTTATCCTTAGCAGTTGGTAAGTTATTGTTTTATTGGAATTCTTCTTCTTTTTTTTCAACATACCTTTTTTTTTAGATTTATCTAAATACACTTTATACATATGAATTATATTTAGGCTTGTTCCATATTAACCTGACTTGTTTGAGAGAGTTTGAGAGATTCCACAAAACGTAATTTGATGAGGTATGTTTTTATGTACAACTTTTATAACTAACTGTATATAGCACATGGGACGTACATGACCCCTGCTTTGTGTGTGTGTGTGTGTGTATGTGTGTATGTGTGTTATTGTAGAAATCCCACCTCCACAGGTGTGAGCGACAGGTGAGGGGCAGTGGGCCGTTCAGTAAACGGCTGTTGCACTGTTTTGGCATTCTGGTCAGGCTGCTGAAGCAAACAAAGCAATTTAGAGCCATCATGGCCACACTGATCCACCCTGCATGACCAGTCACAAAGCAGGTGCCACTCAATGTTCTATTTTAATCTGATTGGACCTGTGAAGTCCAGAAGGGGAGGGGAGAAAGAGCAACCCCATGGTTACTTTCAGGGTCAAATCCAACAACAACAACTGTTACAATTACTCAGCGGATATTTTTCCTGTCAGTCTTTTACTGCCTGCTACCAAAGTCATGTAACTCTTTTTTCATTTCTTTTATACACATATATAAAGTTAGTATAAAGTTCTGCAAAACAGTGGATGTTTACTCTCTGTGGGTGCACAAAATGTCAGTAGCTGTAGGTTAATGTATGTTCTGGTTGATAAATGGGTTTATATTGGAATTACAGCCAGTAATAATTTTTTGCTCGTGTATGGAGTGACACATGTGCAGTCATTAGAGGTGACCATTTGCTTTCACTCAGTTGACTTAACCATGACCCCACACACAAAGGAAATGTAAGGTTTGATAAATAATGTAAAATATCAGTTACTGGTAATAAGGTATTAGAATTTAATTCCAGAGCATTTTATTTTGTTGTGCCAGTTTTACAGAGCTTTCTTCTTACCAAGAGCCTTGACTGGAGAATATTCTTTTAAAATACATACACTGCATACACTGACACACACACACACACATACTTGTCAGGACTCAATTTGTAGTGAGTCTCCTTTCCCACCTTCCCTTTTCCACCTCTTGCTGCAACCTTTTGCCCTCAATCCTCAATAATTACCCAGAAGGTCTGTCCTTTTGCCAGTCTTGGCTGGCCGCTGTTGTCCCTCAGTCACCCCACTCTACAGCCAACAATTGCCTAGCCAGGCCCCTGTGTGCAGTGACCACAGACTGCCATGCCCCAGGGTTAATCTTCCCTGTCCACACTTAGCCAATGCTGATTACTCTGTTGTCCTAAACGCTCAAACACTGCTGCACTTGACTCCTACTGGGGAGAGTTTAAAGAGGCTACAAGGCTTAGTACTATCAGAAGACAAGCTGACAGCTCCACTTAGTGCATTATGCTTCATGATGCCATCGCTGGTAGGAATATTACATGTTTTGAATAATATAAACCAGTT
The DNA here is from genome assembly GCA_037974405.1 of Brachyalestes nurse. NCBI lineage: Eukaryota > Metazoa > Chordata > Actinopteri > Characiformes > Alestidae > Brachyalestes > Brachyalestes nurse. Next base: position 12,341 of record JBBPCY010013905.1, read on the forward strand.
ATTTAGCTGATTAATAAAGAATCCAGAATGTGTGACATTTTAAACATGGTCCACCAATCACAAAGTTTTATACAAGCACACTGCACCAAATTCTAATGGATGTTTTCACACTGTAGCAGCCTCAAAATTCAGAATGAGCGTCAATGAAAAGTGGTGCCTGTTTTGGCTATGAAAAGAATAATAAATATACAACTTAGGAAGAACAATAGTGTGATTGCTTCCACACGTGGTGTGTTGTTTGGATGCAGAATCAAATCCTAATCTCCTATATGGAGGACAGTGTTGTTACCCCCTTTGCTACACAGAGTGTTTAAGCTATTGTTGAATAAAATGGCAGCAGTTAAGATGAAATTGTTTCTTAGTTATTGAATGGTAATGTGTATAGAGTCTGGAGGGCTCCTGAGAACTGGCCATATCATGCCCAGCTATCTATTCCCCAGGAGCCTGAGATAGCAAAACTGGCATCTCTCTGCATGGGTTCAATGGCCCTCCCTCTCCCCTCATCACTCAGCATATTTACAGCTTGCAAATGTTAGCTTACACGAATGGGAAGAAACTAAAGTAAACTTAATAGGAGAAATTCCAGCCTGAAAGTGTGGACATTGAATTGAATTGAGCTGTATCATGTTTGGACATAATGTCGGATTCAACACAGAGTATTAATGGGAGTTACATTAAGGGGAAAACATTTAATTGGCCTAAAATACTGGGAAAACATTTAATTGGCCTAGAATATTTACCTTATGTGTTACTTCTTTAGAGTTACAAAATCTTCACACTCACACATCTTTTGTAACAATTGTCCTTCAAAGAATCATCCCCTGAAAGATTCTTAAGGGAACCAAAGTCATGGCTGCAGAAACCCTTTTTGTCACTTTTAATTTTAAGAGTGTGTCACTGAAATTATCGTCTTAGTGCCAGTAAATTGAAGAACCAATTACGTGACTTCCAATCTCCTGTTTTCTCCCTCATTTCATGTTGTTTTGTGGTTTCACAGCTTAAACAGTTCTGTTCTCCTGCGACAGTGTAATGAAATAATTCACCAGCTCGTCCTGTGTCCACTAATTTGGTGCTCGGCTGCCTTGATAGATATAACCAAGCATTGCTATCTGCTATGCACATTTGCCTACCCGTAACTGTAGGCTAATTTGCGTTGCTCTGCTAGTGTGGATGCGCTCAGGGTTCTCAGGGTTGATGGAGTGGCTGGTGTAGTAAATTGGTCTGCTACACAGAGATAGCTGAGGAGGGAGGCTAAGGGCTGGGGTAAAGATGAGCTAGCCTCAGCAATGGAGATGATGTACTGTGACCAGGGTTGATTTCACAGCTACTAGGTGGACAGCAGGTATACAAGAGCAGTCTGAGAGTCTGGGGGAGTGAAAAGTATTTCAAGAGCAGTCTGAGCTTGGAGTTTGGATTAGAAACAGAGTGTCCCTTTTAATAAGTTAATACATATTTATTTGTTCAGTAATAGTTATGATCTCAGCACATTAATAACTTTTACACTACCTTTAAGGTGTCCACTTTGAGACTGTAGATTATGTCGCTGAACAGTTAGTCATCCTCTAGCTCTTTACCAGTGGTAAATTTCTGACCACAGAGACACCAATTGCTATATATGTATGGATGGAGGACCACTCTCAACCAAGTAGTAAAACTGATGTCTGTAAAAACCTTCTACCGTAACAGTGCCCCTACTGTACTGACAATGGTCCACCGGCCAAATAATATCTGGTCAGAAATTGACCAGAGATGAAATGGGGAAGAGGACCTCTGCAACAAGTCTGTAACTGTACCAGTTAGGTGTTTGTAATAAGTGTCTAAGCAGTGGAAGTACGTACTAGGCATTTCTAAAAAAAAATGGCCAGTTAGTGGAAGTATAAGGTAGGCGTTTCTAATAAAGTTGCCAGTTAATGTTTATTATTAAAAATATACTCTTTGGCACTCTGCACAAATCTGACTGCTGTCTAATATTAGTTTCATTCATGTTGCCACTCACATGCTGAGCTATTAAACACTTTCTTACCCACTGTAAAAAAAAATAAATGCATGCTAGCATCCTTCATGTTAATGCTAACATTTAATCAATGTCATGCCTCACCACACAGCCTTCAGCAACAACCCAATATTCTCCCCTGTCCCCTTCGGAATCTGTTTCTGTTTCTACTCAGAGATTATTATCTTTGTTTTCAAATCAGTCAAGCCTCCCGTGTGTTATAGTCTCCTTAGGTAAAGTTGCTACTTTTTGCAGCTAAAACAAGTCAGGAGTGATCATAACATATGTATGTGTTTTGCATGGTGCTATTATGAAGAGCAAACAGGTTTTTTTGTGTTACATAGAGTCATTTCAAGCATCCTCAATCAGCTGAAGGTGACTCTGTTGTCTGATCCTCCCGGCTGAGGTTTGTGTTGAAATGCATGAACGTGTGGCATCTGAGAGGAGCAGGCCAGAGCACTGGTGCATGCGCTGACATGCTCAATCTCAATTCAGCAGCAAAAGATTTTGTCATGTCCAATTTAGCACAACAATAGCTACATTCTGAGATGCAAGCAGAGTGATGAGAGGATGAAGAGATAAGAGCAACAGAGGAGAGGCAGGACCAGGAGACAAAGAGAGTAAACGATTGAAGGAGAGATAGTGAGAAGAGAAGACAGGAGATGATAGAGGTGAAAAAAGGAGAGGAGGAGAGAAAAAGATAAGAGAAATGGAAGGAAGGGAACAGATGAGAGATGGAAAGAAAAGAAGAGCGAGAGAGAGAGAAGATGAAATGACAATGGAGAGAAAAAAGAGGTGAGTGGAAGAAAAAAGAAAAATAGAGGAGAAAATAAGGAAAATGTTGGGATTGGTGGGGGTGTGCATTAAACACATCACACTTGTTCTTGTTCAACTTATTGATATGATAATTCTGATACACTGCCCTCCATAATTATTGGCACCCCTGGTTAAGATGTGTTAAAAGCCTTAAAATAAATTCTATTTTTATTGCAGAAGCATA
>JBBPCY010013915.1:0-15330 GCA_037974405.1 Brachyalestes nurse
CTGCTACTACTACTACTGCTACTACTGCTGCTACTACTACTACTACTTCTGCTACTACTACTACTAATACTACTACTGCTACTAATACTACTGCTACTACTACTGCTACTACTACTGCTACTACTACTGCTACTACTACTACTACTAGTACTTTTGCTACTACTACTACTACTGCTACTGCTACTGCTACTGCTACTACTACTACTACTACTACTACTACTACTAATAATAATCTAACAATTATGGTTATTATTATTATTGTTAATATTATTATTATTGTTTTTGTTTGTTGTTTTATTATTGTTGTTATTATTATTATTTCTTTTAAATCATAACAGTTTAGGAAACACCTTTTTAGATGTATTTTATCCATTGGCCCTTTGATGTTCCACATTCTGTGATCCTCTATTGGGCAGTTCTTCTTTTATCAGAACCTTGAATAACCTTTTAAAAACATGGCTGTTTCCATTTGATCTCCTCTTGAACTAATTAACTCAAGAATTGTGGCATTTATTTGAGATTTTGTGTTCGTCTCACAAACTACCTTTTTAAACAAGTAAACATGAAGTCACAAATCAGTTCTCTTTCATCATTTCTCCTACTAAACCATAGAGAAACCCTCTGATCCTTCTATGCCTTCAGAGAAGTCCTTATGGTTCCTCAGAACGAATAAATGCGCATCAATATTTTTAATAAATTTTCATTTAGTAGTCATGTTTAGTATTTGTCAGTTACCATGACACCACTCTCACTTTATTATTAATCTCTGGTAGGAAACAAAAGTTTAATCTATAAAAAAAAACCCGAAAACTATCCAATCAGATTTTATTTTCTCTGTGGTATGTGGGTAGATATAGTTGAGAAAACTTTCCTATTATCAGAGTAGCCAACAGCACAATTGATATTTGTTTAATCTGTGATTTTTGCAGGGTTTTTTGCGGGGTTTGTTTTGTTTTGGGTTCTTTTGTTTTCTTGATTTCTTTTTTCAGACATGTTGGCGTGGTCAGCCCCCACAGAGAAATATTGCTAGTGGAAATGCTGTTTTTTAAAGACAGCTGGACTTAGTCAGACCACCTCGAATATTTGGCGAGACTAAAAGCCAAGACCAAGTGGATGTCCAGCAAGTACCAGCAAGTGTGAGAAACTTCTGGAGTCTGGACTTGAATCTGAGAGTGAACATGAGTATCACAGCCCTGGTGCTGTAAGAAGGTCTGTTAGTGACTCCAGTTTGTTAAATTGTTCACAGCTGCCTGTAGTAAAGCTTGTTTAAAGTATTGCATTGTGTGCATTTGATGCAGGCCTGCTGTCACACTCTTCTTCAGATTTTGACCCACTGAACTCCTGCTGAAATGTTATAAAAGTTAACTATGGTTTTAAAAATCGTTGACCAATGTTCAGTTGAATGATACAGTGAGAAGAATCACAAATTACAGCAGGGCAGAAAGCATCATATTGTGCCAGTGAGTCTGGTAACTTGTATTAGTTTCTTAATAATTTACAGCAGTTTCTGAGACATTCACAGTAGTTTCTGGACAACTTGTAGAAGAACCTCACTAATACATTAATGAGGATTAACAAGTATAGTTTAAGGAGTCTTCAGTGCTGACCCCCCTCAGTGCGTTTGGCACAGACCCTTAAGAGTATTCCAAACAAATGGCCATCAGAGAGCTTAATTAATGAACAAGTGGAACAGTGGGAGAGCTTTGCAGGGACAACGTAACACACACACACTCACATCCATATACTGGCCCCACTTCATGGGACAGCGCGTTATTGGAAGCTTCAAAGCGGCTCTTATCTCTCCCACTCCTACCTGAGGGCCCATTGTCACTGAGCTGCCATCCATTCGCATGCAAACACACCTGATTAACAAGCCAAGAATCTTTCAGTCCAGCGGCCAGCGCTGACGTGTGCAGAAGGCAGAGGCACACGTACACCCACACGCACACAGACGCTAACCCAATATCACTTTTCATTTTCAATACATAAGCAATATATTAACACTTCACACCTTTGTCCACCTCCTTCGCCCATGCACACTTACCGTCCCACACACAGATCAACCCATGTCGCTTTCATTTGATTATCAAAAAACTCGTCCATCTTGTGGACTTGTCCATCTCCCTACCCCCTCACACACTTGTACATGTCAAGATGTGGGTCCATACTTATGTCCCACACTGTGAATTTCAGTAAGTTAACTTTACTTTTTAATGTATTTTAACTCATTGCCATTGAATCAATCAAGTTGAGGGCTCTGTTTAAGTTGACTTATTGAAATGTACAGTGCATATGAATGACTGAATGATATTACTGATTACTATTAATTGTGCCACGAGCAGAATAAAATTAAAAGTAGTAAAATTGCAAAAGTATGCTTGTAGGACAATAAATAGTATTCATCTATATGCACTATAAACTTCACTAAGTTAACTTGAATAAAATATAAAATCATGACCTTGAATCAATCAAGTGAAGAGATTTCATTTTAAAGTTAACTTTCTGCATATGAATGACTGAATGATATGAAAGATTACTATTTTTTGTACTACAAGCATACTTTTGCGATTTTACTACTTTGATTATATTCTACTTGTCTTGAGGGGGCTCTGAGCCCATGGATTTAATTTCTGGTAATAATGTTTCATTGTATTCTCTATATGACACTTAATGTATCCATATTTCAGGAAAACATATAGCGCTACGTAAAAGTATGGATGCTGTTTGGACTTTGCCAGAGAGTAGCCAACTAAAATATGGGATAAGGTTTTGTGGTCAGATAAGACAAAAATGTAACTTCTGGCCTAAAATGAAAAACACCATTTGTGCCACAAACCTAACACTGACCACTTCTCTACAAACACCACGCAACAGTGAAGTATGGTGGTGGCAGTATCAGGTTGTTGGAATGCTTTTCCTTACTGGCCATCTTGTTAGAATGGATGGATGGTGCAAAATAAAAAATAGAAGATACTGTAAAACATTCCTTTTTTTAGTAGGCAAATAATCACAGGTCAAAGAAACAAAGGAGTGGTCGAATAATAGAAACAGAGATGCTCTTCAATTCACAAGTTAAAGTCCAGATTTCAATCCAATGCCTAGCTTCTTAACCATGAAAAAAAAAAATTAAATACTTACTCCTATAGACATAAACTATTTATGCAGCAAACCCCAAGACCCAGTAATGGTATCTTGATCAGTTGCACATCTTCTCACAGTGGAAGGATGGACATATATTTGTGTATATTTTCACATCTGGAGCAAGTGCAGAGCTTGGTTTTCTCCTAAAGATGGTTGCATGGTTGTTCGGAATCTCTTCTGATTTTTTGATGCCCAGATTTTTTTTCTTATTTTCCTTAGATTTTCACCTTATGTGAGTGGATGATCATCTATCTGATCTGTTCAGAATGATCTCCTTTAACTATTTTAGATTCCTTTAATTATTTTAGAGAAAGAAAAGAAGACAGCTAAGGTGTGTATGTGTAGTAAGTTGTGTGAATGCCTGTGTCTTTGAAGAGGAGTGTAATGTGAGTGAGAGGTTTAGAAAAAGCTGTTTGGGTGGGCACAGCTGCAACTGCTTGGGCTTAGGACTGGAAATCTGGAAGATAAAGTGGTCGGGGAGGTCACAAACGTAAGGAGTGGTAAAATTAAATTTAGATTAGATAGATTTGATGTTATAATGAGTTGCTGGAGGCTTATGTGAACATTTTATTTAATAAAATAATGACTCTGACATGTCTGTATAGTGTATGTGAGGCAGGTATGAGGACCATTTTCACTGGAGCATGAAATTCCACAGTGTGAGCTTAATGAAGCTTGTGTATGGCGGGGCAGACTCTGTGGGCCCACAGTGATCCCGCACAATACACTAGAGAGCTCTTATGTACACACACACACACACACACACAAAACAGCACAGCAGATGAGAGCAGCCATTTAGCTTCCACTGCAGAGGTCTAGCCTAATAGCGACTGATAAGACGCTTCTCATTTTTTCCTCTGATAAATGGCACAAAAATCAAAATACAGCTATCATCATCAGTTCACAGATCAATTTGTAGATCAAAGTGCCAGGATGTTGACAGGCTTGTACACATACAGTGCCTTGCAAAAGTATTCACCCCCCTCTTCTGGCTTTTTACCTATGTTGTTACATTTCAACCTGTAAGTTAAATGTTTTTTATCTTATTTTATGTGATGGATCTGCACAAAATAGTCCTAGTTTGTGAAATGAGAAAAATATATGTAAAAAAGAATAAAAAAAAATACAAAATTGGCATGTGCATATGTATTCACCTCCTTTGCTATGAAGCCCCTAAAAAGTTCTGGTGCAACCAATTACCTTTAAAAGTCACATAATTAGTGAAATGAAGTCCACCTGTGTGCAATCTAAGTGTCACATGATCTGTCAGTATAAACACACCTTTCCTGAAAGGCCCCAGAGGCTGCAACACCACAAAGCAAGAGGCATCACACCATAAAGACCAAAGAGCGCTCCAAACAAGTCAGGGACAAAGTCAGGGTTGAGTTATAAAAAAATATCCAAATCTTTAATGATCCTCCAGAGCACCATCAAATCCATCATTTTCAAATGGAAAGAACAAGGTACCACAGCAAACCTGCCAAGAGAGGGCCACCCACCAAAACTCACAGATCATGTAGCACAGAGAGGCAGCACAGAGACCAAAGGGAAGAGAAAAGGGAAAAGCTCCACAGCAAAGACTGGAGTATCTGTCCATAGGACCACAATAAGCCGTACACTCCATAGAGCTGGGCTTTATGGAAGAGTGGCCAGAAAAAAGCCATTACTAGTGTTAAAAATAAGAAGGCATGTTTTGAGATTGCCAAAAGGCATGTGGGCGATGTCTCCTCAAATGTATGGAGGAAGGTGCTCTGGTCAGATGAGACTAAAATTAAACTTTTCGGCCACCAAGTGCAATGTTTAATGCAACACATCCCATCACCTCAAGAACACTATCGCTACAGTGAAACATGGCATCATGCAGTAGGGACTGGGAAACTTGTCCGAGGCTAGGGAAATATGGATAGTGCTAAATACAGGAATATTCTTGAGGAAAACCTGTGTCAGTCTGCTTGTGGTTTGAGACTGGGTTTGCCTTCCAGCAGGGCAATGACCCAAAGCATAAAGTAACACTCGAGTGGTTTAAGGGGAAACATTTAAACTAAACCATCCAACATGAAGGAGCTGGAACAGTTTTGCATTGAGGAATGGCCAAAAATCCCAGTAGCAAGATGTGGCAAGCTCATACAGACTTATCCAAAGCAACTTGCAGCTGTAATTGTTGCAAAAGGTGGCTCTAAAGGTGGATAAAAGTTTAACGGAACATGACAAAGAATTCAAGGTGTTGACTTGGCCTCAAAATTCCCCAGACCTCAGTGTGACTGCGTATTTGTAGGATGTGCTTGGTCTCAGATATCACAGTGCACTTTCTGAGTTCTTGTAGAGTCTATGCCTCAATGGATCAGAGCTGTTTTAGTAGCAAGAGGGGACCTACACAATATCAGGCAGGGGATTTTAAAACATTCCCTGAAAGGTTCAAGAGTGGTTCTTCCCCGGTATCATTGTGGACAATCCCAACCCTACGGTGGCCCAGAAATGTCAACACAAATACAAAAGCCACAACGTGACCGCAAAAGCCACAACATAAATGCAAAAGCCACAACATGAATGCAAAAGCCACAACACAAATGCAAAAGCCATAATGCGACCGCAAAAGCAACAACGGAAATGATCAGCAGTCCGTGTCTTAATGGTCTGGGTTTCCAGGGGACAATTGATGGTGATGAAGAGATGGACGCGTTTGCTTTATTTTAATTGCCGGACTGAAGAAGTTCTAAGAAGTAAGTGAAAAGTTCCCAGATAACTGTAATCAATGTCATCATGTCATGGTCACATTTAAGCAATGTTATTTAAGTTGTTTACATTTTTACCATCAATTGTCCCCTGGAAACCCAGACCATTAAGACACAGACCGCTGATCATTTCCGTTGTGGCTTTTGCGTTCGTGTTGTGGCTTTTGTATTTGTGTTGTGGCTTTTGCATTCATGTTGTGGCTTTTGCATTCCTGTTGACATTTCTGGGCCACCGTACACCCCCCACCCAACACAGTATTTTTAAGAATATGAACACAATAATTATATATCACATCTTCATATACTCCTACCAGCCATAACATTAAATGTTACCTCTTGAACCTTTCAGGGAATATTTCTAAAAGTATGTTTTCCATACTAAATAAAGACTTTCCCCAGAACCATATGTCCAAGCTAAGGCTCTTTTTGGAACCCTTATTTTAGTGTGGTGTAGAATAGCAGATACACTTGATATAGCTCTTGGGAGGAATCTTGGTTTTATTATTATTAATAATCTTTTATTGCTAACTTTACCATTGATCAGGGAACCTGGTCTAGGAATCAGTTATTAAAATCATTTTAAGTGCATTTTAAGTGTGAACATTCCTTTGACTAATTCCTGAAATGCATAAAATGGACTTCCTTTTCTGCATGATTTCATCCATATTCAAGTTAGGACTGCAGGCCCAATAAAGAATTAAATTTCAAAAGGTGGAAATACATCAAATTGGCTGCACCAAACTCTTTTGATGTAGTAACTAACAGGCTTTTTAATTTGGCATGAGTGGGTGTGCATGTTGAGGCACATGCCCTCGCCTTCGTTCAAGGGGAAAATAAGTATGCAGTGCAACACTCAAAACAGAAGGTGCAATTAAACCAAAAATGTGGCTGAATTTAAATGCTAAATAGATGTTCTCCACCACATCAATATGCCGCTATTCTATGGTAAAAAAAAAGTGGTACTTATTTAAGCTTCATGATTTATGTCGCACTCCCATTAGTTGAAGAATTACCTCTAATTGAGATTGCAGCAATTGCAATGCATAATAGATATGTGTAATATTGTCTTGACGTGAGAAAAGAGACACAAACATCATCAGTAACGGATTGTGCAGATTTTCTCATTAAATCACTTCAATGTTGCTGCTTTGCTGTTTCTTAAAGAGGGAATTCAGTGCAAATGATTTTGGGATCTCTACTGAGTCTGGAATTAATTGAAAATTGACCTAATTGCTTTTCTGCACTTGGTGGTTAAAGCACTGGGCCCACATTCAGAAGTAACAGATAAACACATTTAATTTGCTTGAACTAGATTCAAAACGTTGTTTTAAATGCCTGGGTTCTACTTATGTTGTCTCATAAGTTCAAAATGTTGGCTATCTTAGGATAACAAGATATCAGATTTTATCACTTAAAACTAAAAGGGTGCTATGGCTTCTCATATATCTGAGCAGAGGCAGATGGCACAGAGAAAATGTATACAGAGTTGCTCTACAAATGAGTGCGATCACACCTTCAGGCCCTCTGGAGTCCCGCAATACATTGCAGGTGAGTGGCTTAAAGTGAAAGTTTGTCATTTTGACAACATATCAGTGCTTTTGCCATTCATTTTTATATGCCATTTATTCTGGCCTAGTGGTTAGGCAGTTGCCCCTGTGACCAGAAGGTTGTGGGTTCGATTCCCAACACTACCAGTGTCATCACTGAGGTATCCTTGAACAAGGTACCATCCCCACATACAAGGGTGGCAGTCCACTGCTTCACTTGGTGAATGGGTTAAACACAGAGAAAGAATTTCACATTGTTCACACTGTGTGCTGTGCTGTGGTGTGTTCACACGTTACTATAAGGGGCCACTTTACTTCACTTTCTACTTATTAAAGCCCCCCTCATTGGAAGTGCATTGATTCATGCCCATCTGTAGGGGTAGAAGGTGTTTTATTTTGACTTTGCCCTGTGCTGTCTTCTGTCACAGACAAGACCAAATTACTTCAAGACAATAAAAACTTACTTTGCATTTCATCAAGTGTTATTTACGAGGTTAAGTCCTCTGCAAGCCCATTTCATTTTGAAAGCATACTTAAACATACATTAGAGCAGCCTGAACACTAAAGAGCTTGATGAGTGGCAATATTCTAATTTATCTACTATAAGCAGAACAACAGAAAGAGCAACTGAAATGGCTTCTTTGCCTAATGAATGGGTTTAGAAAAGGCTTCTTTGCCTAATGCTAGGAAAACTGAAGCTTGAAACACAGTGGAGCCATGATGATGCTCACAGGAAACCACAGAACATCATATTTCTGTAAAGAAATCACAAACAAAATGTACTTTCCATTTCTGTACCTCCATATGAAAAAATATTTGTAAGAAAGTGTAATTATCAAAATAAGATTTTTAAAGTGTATTTTAAATTTCCCTAAACTGTATTCTGGCTAATGGTTAGTTAAAATAGGCACATTATGTAATATGATGGTACTAAAGCAAAGGGTATTTTAACTAACCTGGAAAAGTACCAAATCATTCATTGTCATCAATCTTCAATATCTATGTAGGATACTAAACTTAAAAGGGTCTCTCAACTTGTTTCCTTAATCCATTTATGCTTTTAGCTATAAGATCCTGCATTAATTTACTGCTTGTACAAGAACAACATTGGCTATTTTGATTCGGAGGTATTTGCATTATGTGTTTCCTCTTTTGGAAACAGAATTTGAAACACATTTGTCATTAGTGGCTATTTATGACAGCCGTATGTCACAGAAATTAAATTTTCCTTTGTTGTGGCTGACAGCTACAATTTTGAGAATTACAAACACCCCATAACTGGGGAATAAATTAATGTAATGCCCATCTTTAATGAGAAAACTGGTGTTCACAGTGCCCACCTGGGTAAAACGATTTTTAAATCATTGGTTGTATATCATAGCCATCTGGACAGAGTGCTAGCTGTAAAAGGCATTTACACAATACACTGGCTAGCTGTCTTGCTTTATATACTAACACTCTTTTGACAGTGTTACTGCAGTTGTGGTTTCCATGATCTAACATCTCACCCAGATTCAAACTTCTGCCAGAAAACAAAAGCTTAAAAATATTTAAATGCTAATTCCTGTGGCCATGCCACTGTCAACCCTCTAGTTTTAATTTTTGCACTCAAATGTATAGCCCTTTTTAATTGGCTAGCAATTAAAATAATTGAATGTTTATTATCTCAGACATTTTAACAGTGTAGGTCACATTTTAAATGTATTTCAAACTGTTTCTGATATATACTCATTAGACCTTGAACTATATTACAGTAATTCAAATTCATATTTTAAATGAGAAGAATTTCATTTAGCTGCCTGAGAGGATCGGAAGTGCTCCGTGACAGAAGATGGAGATGCAAATCACTTTCAATCAGACTGCTGATTAATTCATCAAATTCACATTTAGTGCTAAATGATCAGCTCATTGCAATAGCTGGAGCAATCCTCAACATTTGCTTTTGTGTTTGTCAGCACTCGCTATAATTGCTCCCCTTTGCTGACGCTGAGATTTCAAAGGCATTCAGGGAACAAACAGCCCTGATAATCAAATGGCTTTCATCCAGATTGCTTGCAACTAAATCAAATGATTTTTCAACTGTGTAAAAACATGCAAGAGATATTTTTTAAAGCAAGAGTGTAACAATGTGTAATATGTAATTATGAAGAAAAATACCAATTTATATATCCACATAATTTGCAACTATGAAGTAACAATGGAGAGCTAAACAGAGTCAGAGCTGCAAGTGCTATTCATAAAGCTGGAGTTTATTTAGTGATTAAGCTAATGTTTTCATTGAGTCTATTACATAGTTCTATCACTTGTTCGCTATCTAAGACTCTATCCGTAGGTAGAGAACCAAGTGGTACAATGTAACATTTAGGTTTTTTGTTTGTATGTTTGTTTGTTGTTTTTTCCAAATAAGTTTTGAAAGTTTGAACAAGATTTATAATTTACATCGGCAATAAATTATAAATACGAGCAACCAACACATCACTGCTACAAATGAAAACAAATACGGTTTTGAGTACTACCTTTATGAACATTTCACCCGAATACACTGAACCACCAAGATTATCCATAACAAATCCATATAAATGGGATGAAAGGGAGTTCTCTTACTTTAGGCAGCTTACATTTTTAGAAGCTGTACTTTAGACAATCTAGCTCTCACTGTGAGTTGGATATAGGCTTCAAAAACATAACATCACCAAGAGAATGAAAATAACACAGGAGTGAATTCTGTGACTTATTCACTTACACTTACTATGAAAAAGGTCACTTTTATGGTAGAAAAACTGCCTTGAGAAGTGCTTAGTGAGCCTTGAGAAAAATGTATCCAACTGCTGTGAAAAGTTGCAGGGAGCATAGGAAGAGGACAGCATTACCAAAGGTTGAGTTTCATTGTACCCCACATTAGATTGTTTCACATTATCAGTAAAATGAGCAAGATAAGTATCATAATATATAATATCATAATCATAATATAATTAGGACATTAAAGGGCCCATACTCTACATTATTCTTGCATTTGATTTTTTTTTTCTTGTATGTATGTACTCTATATCCTTTAGAAACATAATGTTTTTGTTTCTGTACCCCAAAGACTGATAAGTAAATGCTCTCTGCTTGACTGGCTTTCCTGAGGTGGTTAGTTAGTGTAGTGGACAAGACTCCTAATGCTACATTCGCCTACACATGTGGTATGTAAAACTTGTATGTCGTTTTGGATAAAATGACCTGCTTAATGATGTAAATGTAAATCACTCCTGTCTTATGAATGAACAGGCAGAGCAAAACTGCTGCATGCTGATTAGGTGGATGTCTGTACATACACTGCTTTTTGTGACTAAAACAATGATTTGCGGTATTTTTTTGCAGTGTCCACTGATCAGCCACAACATTAAAATCACTGGCATGTGAACAACACTGGTTATCTTGTTACTGTTACACACACCGGTCAGGTGTCTCAAATGGTCCCGGAAGTGTGAGCGTCACCTGGTATATAAACAGGTGAGGGGCTTACCTCATCGCTCAGTCATGGAGTCTATATGGCCAACCCAACTTCAGCCACCTCATCCCAGACCGTGAGCACTCAGTGAGTGAGTGCGAATAGGAACGCGGATTCCCGGTGGAAATCCCTACTCTTTGATAAGAGTTTTCTTAGAGCTTAGCTCACGATTCACCTGCCCTATTGCTTCTGTCCACATGTGGGTTCACCAATTGTGCTACACTGGGTGAACAGCCAAGCCTATCATTCATGACAATTACAGTGGCTCCTGTCAAGGGGTTAGATACATTTGGTAGCAAATGAACAATCAGTACCTAAAGTTGATCTGAACTGTGAGGATCTGAGCGGCTTCTACAAGAGCCAGATGTAAGGGCTAGACAACAGCGTCAGGGCATCACAAAACAGCAGGTCTTTTGGGGTGTCCCAATATGCAATGGTTAGAACCTGGCAAAAGTGGCCAGAAGAAGAAAAAACAGTGAACCGGTTACAGGGTCATGGGAAGTGAAAGCTAACCTATCTGGTCCAGTCCCAGAGAAGAGATACTGTAGGACAAATCGCCAAATAAGTTGATGCTGGCTGTGGTGATGGTATGCACACTGCAAAAACTCCTGATATAACCAAGACTTGGAATCTTATTTCTAGACGAAAAAGTCTTCTTGATCTTGTTTTGAGAATAATATACTATATAAGAGCAGATTTGTAAGATTATTTAGTTTAAGATATTTTTTCCTATTTCAAGAAATCTTACCAAGTATAAATATCTTACTGCACTGGCAGATAATTTCACTTGTTTCTAGTCTAAATATCTTACTGCACTGGCAGATAATTTCACTTATTTCTAGTCTGAGATTTCTTGAAATAGGAAAAAATATCTTAAAACAATCTTAATAATCTTACAAATCTGCTTTTATACAGTATATTATTCTCAAAATAAGATAAAGAAGACTTTTCAGGCTAAAAATAAGATTGTAAGTCTTGGTTAGATCAGGAGTTTTTGCAGTGCAGTCCCTTCACTTTATTTGTAGGTAGCCTTTAGATTACGTGGCACCACTCAGTTAGAGGATATATTTGGCCCATTGAAGGCTAAACAGACTACACCAAATGGACTTTGTAACTCAGACTGTGGTCTTTGAGTGGAAGTATAAGGCAGGTTCTTGTAACACAGTTATTTTTGAGTTTACTATTCAGGCCAATACCCTGACAGAATACACACACTGTTGCATATGAATTGTTTTCAGTCTATTATAATGACATTATAATATCAAACACAAAGAAATACAGTTTTCCCAAACAAGTGTCCAAATATCCAGGAATATCCAGCAGTGCTTTATAAAAAAATTAATTGGATAGGTTCACTGAACAACAAGAACAGGAGCGAGTGAAAAGAGAAGCAGTTGGCCATGAATGTCTAGCATAACCCCAAGGCAATACACTGAGGATCCCTTGTCTGGCACTCCACTTCAAGCCTCAGGCAAACATTGCCTCCTCATGGATTTAGAGATTCATGTTTAGGTGCAGGAGAAGAAATAAATGTCAGCCAGTGAATGACATGGACTAGTGAGTCCTTCACTGACATGAAAAATCTCAAAGACCTGTTTCCCCATTTCAAAAAGATATGAAGGCTCACTTCACCAGTTACAGGGCTTCTTTAGGGGTAGATATGGTAAGAGAGAGTTTTGATTTTCATTCCTCATTTTCATAGTTTGAGTTTTCATTCTCAAACTACTGTTTAAATGTCAATATCTGTCAGAATTATTGTCACAATGTTACGTCTGGTACCTCTCCGTCACGCCCCCAACAAAACCGTTCGCCTGAGTATTAGGGGATATACGGCTCTGGGCATGAAGGTAGGTATGACAGGAGGTAGTGTGTTTGTTGGTAGTGTGTTTGTTGGCAGCACAGGTGTTAGTCGTGGGGCTTCATCAGCTCCATAGCTGGGCAGCTGGGTACCTGACCACATGTCCACCTGTCTTGTGTGTACTGTGTAATAAAACAATTAAGAAGATAATTGTCTTTGTGGTGTGATTGGATGAGTGAGTATATATATTGCCAGCTGTACCTCAGAATCTTTGTGAGGTCATCTATTCCATACCGTGGCTGGCAGGCTGGAAATACTGTGCCCGTGTGTGTGAGCGTATGTTTGTTTGCAGGCGGAAAAGTGAAACGGACTCGCACCCTGTGAGAACCTGCGCAGAACGAGAGCATGAAACTCCTGTGTGACGGCAGTGTTTAGAGGGACTTGTGAACACGCAAAGAGTCTTTTGTTTTGTGTGAAAAGTTACTCGGATTGAAGGTCCTCAGAGAGGATTGTTTGATTTGAACTTTCTTCATTAAAAACCTTATCACCCTGCAGCACCAGAGTGTGTTCTGAAAACAGGCACTTGTCATGGCACACAAATATTTACATGTGCTTTTTTTCTTGGTTAGTCTGATACATTAAACTTGGTTAGTCTGTTGCATTATTGCAAAGTGACATAGAATATGCAGTTGTAGTACTGTAGTGAAACGTGAGGTGACTGCAAATGTTTGATGGGCAACATAAACATACATTCAAAGGAAAACTTGGGGTACACAAAATGGCTCATATTCCATACTGTTAAAAAGCAAAATAAATTGTTATTAGAGAGCTGAAAAGCAAGGAGGATTATGTTTCAAAAGAGGACAAGCACTGTGAATCTTGCAAGTGTAGCAGTGGAGAAGCTTCACGCATGTGTGGTCCATTATAGCAAGAGCAAGGGGCCAGATCAGATGACCTTGTGTTTGGTAGTTACTGGGGAAGGTGCAGAGGTGATAAGTAGAAAAAGAATTTTGTGTATTTTATCGATGTGTGTGTGTGTGTGTGTGTGTGTGTGTGTGCACGCACGCGTGTGTGTGTGCGTGTGCGCATGTGTTTTTACACAATTCAGGACAAAAATATCTGACTTTGCATGAAAACCAGGGCTAACCTACAGCAAAATGACTCTGCCTTGTAAAGAGTGTCTTGTGAATGCTTTTATTTCCTTTTTATAACTTAAAGTATGAAACCATTTGTACATGTACACTGATATTAAGGTATGGGTTAAAGTTGTCTTAGGAAAATTGTAATGATTTTGTATGGAGGGAGTCATTATAATGCTCTTATTAAGCCTTATCAATCAAATTAATTGTCTCTCCATTATTACTTTGGTGAATTACACAATTTCCAGAGCAGTTTTATCCATGTATCATACATCATAATCTTTGTCACATCCTTTATTAACCTTCGGAGCTCATTTTCTAGGCTGTGTGCCCAGCAATTTCTAGGCTTCATAACTGGTAAATGGTTTTACTTACTGACATTATACATATATTACAAAAATCAGCTGAAAATCTCCTCTCTGACTATCATGGAGAAAATCATCAGTAATCCTGCTCAAGAAATTACCCACATTTTTGTGCTTGTTTACATTTCTATTTTAACCACAGGTGTGTGTTTTGTTTCAAGTTTAAAACTTGATACATAAATACATGAATACAAAAATATAAACTCACCTCAGTCTTAGATTAGATTTCAGGGAGTATCATTAAATGTATTATTAAAACATTTGAGTCTAAAAGGTTCCAATGACTATGTGAACAACTGAAAGGTTAAGTCAAGTTACCTTATTTTTGGTATCTGAAGGAGATCAAGAAACACACACACACACACTCACACAAACAAACAATATCAGGACATTGTGTCATATTACTGTTCTTTGTGTAATATACACTGTATTACTGTGTATAATGATATTACACTGTAGTATACAATTATATTACTTACATGTAAGAATTTTCAGTAAAACTTCAGTATTGTGGGTCATCATGTTGTTTTTTCAAAGCACAAGTTGGATGTCTCCATATAAAGACCTTGGAATTCTTCATTTTATTATTTGCTCAGTTACAATTACAAGGTATTTACATAAGATAGTATTTACTCAGAATGTTACATTCAGGGGACACTGAGTTACTCAGGTGTGATAGAAATGCCTACAGGATTTTAATATCATTATGAATTTAGCCATATTATAGGACAATATATCGTTCAGGGGTTTTTTCCCTTCTTGGAACCATGCAGAACCAGCAAGACAGGCCTTGGAATATTTGCAGCATCACAGCAATTGAAAAGCAAGAGCAAGTAAACCTCTGCATGTCTCAAAACTGAGGTTGCAGTCACCTAGTAAAGTGTTGTTCAAAGGTCTTCCTCTGGACTGGAGAACGGGTCTCGTGGCGGGGCGGGCCGTGAAGTCGAGGGGGCGGGACGGGAAGTTGAGGGGGCGGGGAACGCAGTGACAGAAGCGCTGAGATCAGACCTGCTCTGACTGAATTTTGATTGGTGCTGAAGCGAGGCTCCGCGGACCGGCAGGAACCATATTTTAAAACGTCATTATTATTTTTCTTTTTAAGGTTTTCCTTTCCT
>JBBPCY010013944.1:0-15329 GCA_037974405.1 Brachyalestes nurse
TTGATTTGATTACATTAATGTTTAAATTGAGATTTACAGAAATATTTGAACTGCAGCTGTGTAACTGTGTTAAAGGGAACTGTGTTAAAGCCCCAAGTGTTTGCAAACCAAATGTTATTGCACTTTTGCTCATATAGCAGTACTTTAAAAGGAAAGTTGCGCAATACACTAGTTTTGAATTAGTTATTTAATTCTGCATATAACAATGCAATTTTTTCGCAGAAAATCATGTGATTAATCACGTTTAAAATTGTAATCATTGCCCAGCATTAATATATATGTAAATATGTATATGTATGTATATATGTATGTATGTATATATGTATACTGTATGTGTAAGATTATTTTTTGAAAAAAATTTTGTTGACAGTATTGACTGTCATTAATAAACATAAATCTGCACAAAGAAAACATATCTGTCTACTCCTATGTTGATAAAAGTATTAAAGACAGTATGTTTAGGACGGACTTAAAGGTGCGATTAATCGCGAGTAAATATTTGAATCTACTGTATATATATATATATACACACACACACACACACACACACACAAAGCTATATATATTTAAATGTTCTGAATGCTCGGGTGTTTAGTCCCAACTGACTTTTTGACGTAGACCGGTGTGTGAGCGCATGCGCGCCTGGCCGTGTGCGAGTGTGCGCGTGCGTGCCGGCCGCGGGTGCGCGTGTGTGAGGCGTTCAGGCCGAAATCTGGAGCAGAGGGAGGCGGAGGCAGGAGCAGCACGAGGACCAGGAGGAGGAGAAGGAGGAGGAGGAGGAGGATGATGATGATGATCATGATGATGGTGGTGGAGACAGAGACGGCTCGGTCTCTCTGATCTGGGGGATGAGTGGAGACGCGTGCGCGCGCGCGTGCGGTTCTGGTGGGTTCGGGATGATGCGTCCGTCGCTCGCGAGCGAGGAGGGAAGAACGTGAAGAGGAGGAGGAGGAGGAGGAGGAGGAGGAAGGAGGAGCAACGTGCACAAGGTGCTCGCACACTCGCACGCGCTTTGCCAATGGATTGCGCGAGCACACGAAATTTCCACGACGCTTCGATCTGACGGAGCCGCGCGCGTGAGTGCATGTGTGTGTATGTGTGCGTGTGTGTGTGTGTATGTGTGGATGTGTTGAGAAGAGAGGAGCGTCATTTATTTTTTTTTATTTGATTGTTTGTCTGTTTATTTACATACATCAAAATCCGGTGAGTACAGGCTCGAGACTCGGTGTCCGTGGGCGCGAAAGAGGGGCCCTGGTGGTGGTGTGTGTGTGTGCGTGTGTGTGTGCGTGTGTGTGTGTGATTTTGGAAGAGGTTGGGGGGTGTATTCTCCCGGCGCGAGCGAACAGCAGCAGCAACAGCGCGAGCCTCCTTCCAGATCTTTACCAATCCGGACCGAGCGGGACCCGCAGGTCCAGGTAGGTGGGACAGTGTGTGTGCGTGTGTGTGGTGGGGCTGGGGAGGGAGGGGGGTGTTGGGGGTTGACCGTGCGTGTGCACGTGCCGAACGGGTTTATGTGTGTGTGTGTGTGTGGGTGTCTCGGCTGGACAACGTGTAAACGGGAGCGCGCGCGAGCTGATGGGCTCTGCTGTTCATCCTCTTTTCAGAGCATCACCGGTACCTCGGAATGAGGAGAGAAAAATGAAAAAAGAGGGGGATGAGGGGCTGGAGGAGGGAGGATCTGCGTCAGCACGCG
Source organism: Brachyalestes nurse (assembly GCA_037974405.1). NCBI lineage: Eukaryota > Metazoa > Chordata > Actinopteri > Characiformes > Alestidae > Brachyalestes > Brachyalestes nurse. The sequence continues at coordinate 1,694 of JBBPCY010013944.1, forward strand.
CTAACGGAACCGGAACAGTGCATGCAAAAGTGTGTGTGTGTGTGTTCACATTACCGGCCATTAAACACCACAGTCTTAGCAGTGCAGAAACAGCAGCAGGCTGGGGAACTAAAGCAAGAGCGATAAATCCGATCTTAATCGATATTGTGATATCTGTCCTATTAACATACCGATATATCAGATCATAATCGATATTGTGATATCTGTCATATTAACATGCCGATATATCAGATCATAATCGATATTGTGATATCTGTCCTATTAACATACCGATATATCAGATCATAATCAATATTGTGATATCTGTCCTATTAATGTACTGATACATCAGATCATAATCAATTTTGTGATATCGGTCCTTTTAACATGGCAATAAATCAGATCATAGTCAATAACGTGATAGCCATCCTTTTAATGTACCGATACATTGCAAGAGTCAATAAAAGACTGAGGTCCAGAGATTTGGATTAGAACGATATATCAGATGAGCCCTGACAGATCAGGAGGAGCAGAAAGCCCAAACTCTTTTAAATATGTAAAACGTTTCCACTTAGAGGTGGGTTGAAATGTCACTCGTTACTTCTGTGGAATTGATAAATCACAATATGGAAATGAGCCTCGATATCTCCGATACAGTAATATCTGTCCTTAATGTTTGGAGACATCGCAAGAGTCTGCAGTATGCAAATGATCTCTTTAACCAATCACTAAAGGCCTGAGGTGCAGAGATTTAAAAACTGTAAAATAATTCAGATTAGAAGTAGAGTGATAAATTGCTTCTTATCAATAATCGATAAATCTTAATATGCAAATGAGCCCCTGGAGCACACTCACTAATGGACTGACAGATCAGGAGGAGCAGAAAGTCAAAACACTTAAAAAATGTGAATCGCAATATGCAAATGAGCATGTATACTAACGGCACCTTCAGAATTGAACTTTGTATAAGATATGCGCATAACTCTAAACCAATCATGAAATGTCTAAAAATGATCACATTTAATTATAAAACAGTTAAGAGCGGTACAATTGGTAATTTGTTACATCTGCATTATCTATAAATTGCAGTGTGCACGTGAGCCTATTAACCAATCATGAAAGAGTGATGAGTAGAGAAGTGTAAACCCATCAGAATGTAACTTCAGGTTGCAAATGAGCTCTCTAACCAATCGCCGAGTGTCTTAATGTTTGTTGTAAACAATTTAAGAGCTTCTGTGGAAGGTAATAATAATAAGCGTTAATATGTGATTATTTCTATTAGACTTATTATTTAGTATGTAGTAATGGCATGCAGTGTGGATCCACTTACGGGCAATATATTGTAAGCTGAGTATTTCATAATATGATCATGATGCTGTTGTTTTGCAGCTGTAATTCTAATCTTTAAGGGGAACTCCACCAATTTTTTTTCTTTGTAGTGGTTTCTTTGCAGGGGTGTCATGTATACAATATATATATATATATATATATATATATACATATACACATATACATACCCGTTCGAGGAAAGAAAAAATAAATATATATATGTTTATTTATTTATTTATTTATTTATTTATTTATTTATTTATTTATTTATTTACTATCTAAACCAACCAATGAACCAGTGAAAGGCAAATATGAACGAAATAAGTTTTCTTTGGGGACTAGTTTGGCCCTATATGTATCCCTCCACCACGAATGGATTTAGTTTTAGATCCAAAGACTTCTCAAAACTCTAGTAAAACAATGTCTCAGGCAGCACATTCATAACTATTTAATGTAATAAGTTTCTGTGAGGGAGCTTTTAGAGACAGACATCTGGTTCCATTCACCACCACTGTGACCAATTCTGGCTTGGTAAGTTCTTCTAGAATGGAGTGTTTCACACCAAACCTGTTTTGAATAGCTCTGAGCAACTTAATTATGTAGGAAATTAAGAAAAAATAGTGGAAATTCCCTTGCTTTTATGCTTATCCTCGGCAAGCTGGTGTTGAAGTTTAGCATGTCGATCATTCACACTTCAGAACAGACACACACACACAAATACACACAGAGAAAGACGTTGCTACTGCAGTTCTGTCTCTTTTGGCAGACGACAGCATGCGAAGTGGGCTTTCACTGGGGCTGCTGCATCGGAGAGCGACATATCAAACGGGCACATCAAAACAGTGCCGTTGTAATGTAAACGGAAAGCGGATGATGAAGCATCATGGGCAGCCTGTGTGTTTAAGTGCACCTATTATGGGCAATTGGATTGGATGTGCTGTATTTGGATACAGTTTGTGTCCATTGATCATCCATGACATCAAGGTTCTCTGGTGTGGCACCATCTGTGATTTACAGCGTTCAGTCGGAGAGAGAGAGAGTGTGTGTGTGTGTGTGTGTGTCTGTGTGTGTGTGTGTGTACGTGCCCACAGATGCTCAGGGTCAGCAATGCCTGGTAAGAAATGTGATCAATTCTGAGCAGCTGACACCAAACCCACTCCCCCCACCACACGCGCTCGTACTCCACCAGCATCTGCTTACGACCCTCTCAAGTATCATCCCAAACGGGCCTTTCTCAAAATAGGCTGCTGAATCAGGGGCCCAGCTCAAACTTCTCGACGCCTTCACCCCCTTAAGCTACCCCTGGATTTAGCCCCCAGGCGCTCAGACAGCAGGCAACCATGCAATAAAAGAAAAAGTTTAATGAAATTTTTCATTTTCCCCCTCCAGCCCCATGTCGTAGATCAGCCAAGATTCATTTGGTGTTTGCTTCTTTAGTTTTTGCACTGATGAGGCTAATGTAGTTAAAATGTAGTGGAAGCTTATGTACACCAACTGGCATGTGTAAATCATCACACCCAGCTCATGGCCAGCATGTGGATGTGCTCAGTAATCTCTAATAGACTTACTTATGTGGTTCCTGACACTGTACTGCACTTTTGTTTGTCCCCAATTTAAATCATCCCTGTTAGTTGGGTCTCCCCAGTGACTTGCTAATATGGATTATGTATCACTGTCGTGATTACTTCCTTAATTAAAAACGTAATTAAACTTTGTGTTCTCTATGAATCTGTTTAGTGATTACTTTGAGTTAGGGCTACACAATATATCGTCTGTTAAGTGTTGTCCTAATATCAGCCGCTACAGTACAAAAGGCTGAACTATGTAAATGATCCTCTAACGGTAATCACGGTATTTCAGATAGGGTGACCAGTCACAGCTCCAGGTGAGTTACTGGGTGTACAGATGTAATCTTCATGTAATCCAACAGGTCTCATTTACCATTAAAGGTATTGGCCAATCAGTGCTTGAATGGGCGGGGCTGTAGCCAGAATAAGAAGTATTTAAATGTGTTGGTTTTGTGACATCACAAAAACTGTGATCTGAAACAATATTTACAGACTCAATGCCTTTTTAATTCCAGAAAAGTGATATCAGCCCTTTGATATCAAGTAGAGCATAGCAATCACAATATGTAGCAGTAAAATTGCAAGAGTGATATTTTTTGTCAATTTCGTGCAGCGCTAGTTTGAATAATAACCAGGGAATCTGCAGGTCATGGTAAAGTTGAACCTGAGCTTTCTCGGCGGGGGGGCGGGGGTGGTGTGGTTGTCAGCATCTGATTGGATGTTAGGTGTTTGCACATGCTCACTGGGGTGAAACATTCAGTGTAATATAAGTAGAAGTTGTTAGTTTGAAAATATGATGCTAATGTAGATAACACAAAGAATAGATCAAGTCACATCAATGTTCAGTAATACTGACTCACTTATGTGGTTTCAGACATGGCACAACACGCTGTTCTCTATTGCTTAGTGGGGCCTCTTTTTGACACTAGAAAAATGGACGGAAAAATTGTTGTTTGTTAGCTACATAAGCCACATAGCTCCAATGCAAAGGCAAAGAAGCAAACAAAAATGTGTATAAATTAGATTTTTCGCCCAGCTGTCGCTTTAAGGCCTCCTCCTCCATGTGGATTGAGCCGGCTGCCAAACTGACGCGCGTACAGCACGAGACACTTCGCAGAACGTCCCTGTAGTGTTTGACGGAGGGATCCTTATTTGACATGCAGTCATGTGTTTCGCCAAGATATTTGTCAGCGGCCCAAAGCTTGTCTATTTGTGTCTGCTTATGATTCATAGCGTATCTCCGTGCCGCGCGTGTGCGCGCACTACAGCTGCGGAAAGAGGAGGCCGCGGATTGACAGCTCCTCCGCCATTCTCTCCTCACCCGCAATACAGACATAAAACTCATTAGCTTATAAAGGCTTCATTAGTATGTTAATTATCCTCCGTTGTTGGCGGCTCTATGTGTATGTGTGTCTGTGTGTGTGTGTGTGTGAGAAGAGGGCCCACGTTCCAAAGTCAGGCTACGGAAAAAGTCCAATTTTAGTGCTTTTCATTTGGTGGAGCCAACTACTCTGGAGACATATGGCTGAGAATGCTACTCCTGGACTTGTTGAATCAACATTGGCCGAGAGTTTGACGACACAGTTTTCTTCACAGGACTCGCGCTGCCAGTTATAGAAGACTAGCCGCTATCAGACACACTGGAGAGAGATGGAGAGATTATTTCACACACTCCAAAAGGGGGCCTGTTTTCAGTCGGGACTAGGCTAGCAGCTCCTGGTTTTGTGCCCAACAGGGCTGGTGCGGCGCTATTTTTTTATTTTTACTCCAAGTGTAGCCTCACAATGCTCAGTACTGAGTGTTCCCATGTACCTCGCCATAAACAGGTCTTGGCAGATGAGCCATTCATGTCCTTGTAAATATGTAGTGTTTAGGAATTTCTAAGCAGAACCAAAATTCAAAAACAAAATTGGGTACCCGGTACCAGTTATTTTCTTATCGGGGTCTAATTTGGAACCTACTTTCTACATTTACTAAAGTCTGCTCAGCTCATAGTCAGTTTAGCGTCTCCTTCTAAAAGCAGGTGTGAATCTGTGTGCAGCTCTGAAAGTCGCATTGTTCAGAGACTTTCTTTAACAGCAGCTGCAGAAACAGTGACTGGACGGAGACACGAGCCTGAACACCAGCTGATGGAATGTCCACCATCAGAATAACTCTAAACTCTTGGGATCAGATGGACGTGCATGAGAAGACGCAGCAGAACATGTGGTGATGAGACCGTAGCGTGAGCACACAGCCAGTGTTCTTGTTTCACACGCTCTGCCCTGTTCGTACCTGGTCGCTTCATGTGTCTTGAGTGGCAGGATTATATCTGGATGAGGCTGAGTGATATAAAAGTGCAGGTGTAAACACACCCAAGACGCGTTTAAAACAGATTTGAATTGGATCCACTTCAGGAGGACTTCTGGGACATATTCCAGCACATGCACATCCAGTAAATGCATCAATCTCTGCAAGACACGTTTAACAAGCAATTCCTCTGCTAGTACTGTGACAGCGCCCCCTGCTGTTCTGCTTTTAAAAGAGACCACCTTTCAAACTGCTGCCACTTAGTGCAGCATCACTGCTCTTTCAGTTCAATTTTAATTTTAATTCTGTGGCCCAATCTGGATGAGCCAGTTAGCTCAAATAAAGCTCCAGTTTGAGCTTTATTTATGTACCGAGTGTAAACTGAGTAGGCCTAAAATCTGCTCAGGATACAATTCATATACAGTACTGGAGAAAGGTCTGAGGCAACTGCTAGAATAATGGTTAAAAAACATAAATAGTGATTTTAAGTACAGTATATAAATGTGTTCCTTGTGGAAGTCCAGTATTACTTGTAGTTTCCATCAGAAATCTGTTTTGAATCAGTCCTTCATTAAATCAGGAGCTTCTCAAGGAATTTCACAAATCTGGGAAAATCTGTAACTGAACTTACAATAAAACTACAAACAAAGCAAATCCTGTTAGTTTTGACTCCTTTTTTTGTTTGTTTGGATTTATTCTAATATTTGCTGACATGAAGACTCTTTATCACATGCTGAGAAAAATCTCTTTAAACAATTTGCATAGGTACCTGAGACTTTGCACAGTACTATACTAGTCTCACAAAATAGCCATGTGTAAACAGGTCTGTTTTCTAAACTGCAGTAAAATAACACTCCAGTAGAACGCTCTGGTGGAAGAACTTCATTAACACCACTTTTGCAGGTTTATCGCACCCCCCATAGAAGAATATTCAAATTCTTACAACTTAATTAGCAAATAAATGAATTAAATAAATACAGTGGGTGAATCATTCAAACATAACCTCATTCAGCTTGTCCTGAGGGGAACATTCACTTAGAAAAGAAGAGAAAACCTGGTGACTTCTAATAAATAGGAGCCAGGGGGTGTGTGCTGAAGCAGCTGCCCATTACCTTCTGCTGTGCATCAAGGGAATAGGTTTTATGTTGTCTCCTGCGGGGTGACGTTGAAATTATCGACACAGTAATCAGCCGTTCAGCAGAGATACAGATTAGTTTGAAAATTGCTGAAGTATTCCATTAAATGAAAAACTGAATATTGTATTGAGTGTATGTTATAGGTCAAGTTCATTTATACATCACCTTTCATACTGTGGCGTCGTTCAAAGTGTTTCAGAAAAAGAACATTAAAATGAAAGAGAATGAAAATGTAAAGCTTCAGTAGAACAATATATTTAAAAGGAAGTAAAAATAAAAAGTGCCGGCACAGGGTGAAAAAGCGTGAGTTCAGTAGAAAAGCTGAGTTTTAGACTCTTTTTTTTAGACTCTTTTAACCCTAACCCTAACGTTTTTAGGTTGGATTTAAAGGTGTTGTGGGTCAGGGCTCCTCTAATGTTCTCTGACAGCTGGTTCCATTTAAGAACACTATAGTAGCTGAACGCTGCTTCTCCTTGCTTATTCTTAATCTCAGTCCTAATGATTTGGGAGTTCTCGCCTTGCATCACTGCAACATATCGGATAAACACACGGGCCTTGCACTGTTAAAGCTTTAACAGACTAGTGGTAGTATCTTGTCAGTTCTGTAATACACTGGTAGCCAGTGTAATGATTTAAGAATAGGGGTGGTGGTGGGGGGGACCCTTCTTTCACTCCTGGTGAGAACTCTTGGTGCTGCATTCTGAACAGGGGCGGTTTGTTCTTCGGAATGGAAAGAGGGCGTGCATGGGAATTTTTGAGAGGGAATAGGAGGGAATTTTACACTAGTTCTGACTGTTCTAGACGGTGTGTCCTGTCCTACAATTAAAGCGACCTGTACCAGAGTTGTACCGTTGCTGTCATAGCCCTGCTCGACGGCAGCGCCAAAAGTGGGCCGCAGCTGGGCTGCTTGCATCACTGCTTTTTGATTGGTTGAAATGTTGTCACAACAACAGACACCAGAGACACAAACTAACAACTGGGAAGCTGACAGAGTACAAGCAGTACTGTTTGTTTGGGTAGGAGATAAATTTCATTAGGAGTTTTCTAACAGTGTGAGCAATGCAAACGTGTACCAGGACATTGTCGTAGCTGGGTCACCGCATGGCCAAACAGTGCTGAAAAAAGACCACAATAACAAAACTGGCTCTGACAGAAAAACTTCCCGCTTGGGAATAAACAATCGTCTCTACTGTCTTATGTCACCATTGCACTGCTGATGCGTCCGAAATATAGTGACCAGGCTGAGGTACACTGCAAAATCAAAGCGTGACAATGCAGTGTGGTTTGGGTACAGCACAGTTCCTGCAAGCCTGTGGAAAAGTGCCAGTGGTCCTGTCAGTGTCAGTCATGTTGCATGGAGTATCGCCCCTTTCAGGCAGTTTCAGGATGACCGGAAATTGCTCAGACAAAATTGCTTCTCCTGTTAAGGCCATTTTTTTCAAACTGCAGTATCATGTGTGTAAGATATATTTTATTATGATCTGAATGTCATAAGGCACTGTATACATGCCCATATTTCTGGAACTGTTTGAAAATAATAGAAAATCTAATAGAAAATTCCACATAGAATGTAAATCGAATATAGATACAATTCATATCATTATGATGCAATTAAAGTAATGTAATGTTATTTCCGTCTTTTAAATTCTGACGGAAATAACTCTTTGAGGGTTAGAATGAGCTAAAAAAAGTATTCCTGCTGCCTTTTAAGCAGCTGTGCCAATGAGTGGATCAAACGGGGCATGAGAAAGCTTTAAGGCAGGACTTCATGAGTCACTGCTTTTCGGCGGTTTGCTCATGCCGGTGCAGTGTGTTTCAGGAGGAGAGGATTCGTCTGCTTTAGATCAGCGTCTGAAGAGAGGAGAGTCTAAAGGAGACTTCAGCAGCACTCTTACCAACAGCATTTTTAGGCAACACTGTAAAGTTGAACACTTTCTTCATGCTGTTGATAAAATTTCATTGTTGCTGTCGGAACAGAACCAAACATATCCATTTTTGACGTTTTCATGTTTTACACAATTTGACAGTAGCAGCAGTTTTTACACTGTGCCAGTTTTTCACGATGACCAATAGCAACAGTTGAAAGGGACTTCCAAACACACTTGGTTCCATTAACTCACATAAAAGTTCTGAACGGTTTTCCTTTTAATTTTATTGCATTTCTTTCTGTTTCGACATGTAGCCTATTACAGCAATAAATCTTACCAAGGGCATTAAGTCCTGCTGAAATAGATTAGAATTAACCGCTGAAGTTCTTTTCTTGCTGTGATAACCATGTACAGTGGTGCTTTAAAGTTTGTGTACAGTGGTGCTATAGAATTGTCTACATAAATATGACCTGAAATATCATCGGATTTTCACACAAGTTCTCAAAGTAGATAAAGAGAACCCAGTTAAATAAATGAGACAAAAATATTTCACTTGGTCATTTATTTATTGAGGAAAATGATTCAGTATTACATATCTGTCAGTGGCAAAAGTATGTGAACCTTCCGTTTCAGTATCTGGTGTGACGCCTTTTGGCAGCAATAACTGCAGCTAAACGTTTCCAGTCACCGTTGATCAGTCCTGCTCATTGGCTTGGAGGAATTTTAGTCCATTCCTCCTTACACAACAGCTTCAGCTCTGGGATGATGGTGGGTCCTCGCATGAACTGCTCCCTTCAGGTCCGTCCACAACATCTCAATTGGTTTACGGTCAACACATTGACTAGGCCATTCCAAAACATTAACACATATAGGTCTGAGATCTGCAGTGTCCGTGTGTGGGTTGTTGTCTTACTGCGTGACCTACTTTCTCTTCAGAGATTCAGTTCAGGACAGATGTCCTGACATTTTCCTTTAGTTTTTGCTGGTATAATTCAGAATTCATTGTTCTATCAATGATGGCAAGCTGTCCCTGGTCCAGATGCAGCAAAAAAGGCCCAAACCATGCTACCACCACCATGTTTCACAGATTGTATAAGGTTCTTTTGCTGGAATTCAGTGTTTTCCTTTCTCCAAACATAACCACTCATTAAAACCAAAAGGTTCTATTTTGGTCTCATCTGTCCACAAGACATTCTTCCAAAAGCCTTCTAGCAATGTCCTTTTTGGAGACCAGTGTCTTTCTCCTTACAACCCTACCATGAGCACCATGTTGTTGTTGTTCAGTGTTCTCCTGATGGTGGACTCATGAACATTAACTTTAGCCAGTGCAACAGAGGCATTCAGTTTCTTAGCAGTTAAGCTGGGGTCCTTTGTGACCTGGCTGACTGTTGCATGCCTTGCTCTTGGAGTGATCTTAGTTGGTCGACCACTCCTGGGGAGGGTAACGATGGTCTTAAATTTCCTCCATTTGTACACAGTCTTACTGTGGACTGTGGAGTCCAAACTCTTTAGAGATGGTTTTGTAACTATTTCCAGGCTGATGAGCATCATCAACACTTTTTCTGTGTTCGTGCCATGATACACTTCGACAAATCGGGTTAACGCTTTGATAGTTCTTTAAATACACACCCGTGATTGTCATCCCATGGATTGAAAACACCTGACTCTAATTTCACCTTCAAATTACCTGCTAATCCTAGAGGTTCACATACTTTTGCCATTGACCAAAATGCAATATTGGATCGTTTTCCTTAATAAATAAATAAATACATCCCCTAGTGAAATATTTTTGTCTGGTTTATTTAACTGGGTTCTCTTTATCTACTTTGAGGACTTAAGTGAAATTTTTGATGTTTCAGGTCACATTTATGCAGAAATGTAGACAATCCTAAAGGGTTCACAAACTTTCAAGCTCCTGTGCTTACGCTAAAGAAGCAAACTTCACATGTGCAAATTTGATATCTGGTTGAATTATCGCTTTAGGCCTGTGCTACTATAGTGTGTGTGTGTGTGTGTGTGTGTGTGTGTGTGTGTGTGTGTGTGTGTTCGCTGGCACTCTCCTGTAGTTTAGCATGTGTCTATTTTTAGCGCATTACTTATTCATGGCGGCATTGGCTCCACGCTGAAGCACAGTGTAGGTGTGTGTGTGCGTGTGTTTGTGAGAATGTGTGAATGTGTGCATGTTTGACTCTTAGAGCCCCATGGGTGTATTTAGAATAATACATGCGGTGTTCCTCGTGTTGTGGGCAGTGTTTACATCCCGTCCACACTGAATAACTGACACCAACCTTCAGACACACACACGCACACTGCAGATCTCAGACCTATATGTGTTTTCTCTGTGCAGTACATAGAAAACCATCATGCTTGTGAGAGGCATGATCTATTTCTGTTGGAATGTGTGTTTGTGTGTGTGTGTGTGTGTGTGCGAAGGTGGATCAGGTTGGTGTCGGTTATGAACATTCTGATTCTTCCTGCTGGAAACTCATTACACTTTATTAGGGCTGAGCGATATCTCATTATAGTGATGTGAAATTAACTCTCAGACCTTCAGAGAACGCCTAACAATTTCTGGGTACCAAAGAACACATGCTTGTAATGTTTACTGAATTTTTATTTATTAGAATTTGTACATACATTCTTTAAGTATGGCAGCAGTGCTCTTACCTCATTGTTAAGTTTTGTTTGGAAAGAAAAGTGTAAAATGGTCTCACTGTTGGCTTTATCATCCAATAAATTGTCCAATCAGGATGTACCTCTCCGTTGTTTCTAGGCGGATTTATCCAAGCATGTTTTCCTATTGGCTAGTTCTTCAGAGGATGGACTGAAAGCCTTACTTGTTAGATTAGATAAGGTTACCAGTCATTTATAAAGGAGAAAAAAATTGACTCTCTGGAGGTTCTATATACATCACTGACTGAGAGCAGTCAGTGAGAGCAGTGGTGTATCCAGGTTTCAGTCAGTTCTAGATACATCATTGACTGTAGAGCCGTTGTGTATCAGCAGTCTTTTTAACTTCAGCCTGGGTGGACGGGGCTGAAGTGTTCCAGACTAAATAGGAGGGTATACATAAATGTGTTATTTTTGTGACATCACAAAAACTAAATTCTAAATAATGTACTGCTTTCTATGTTTTGGGTCCTTTAAAAGCTGCCCTTCAAACCTAGGAATGTCAGAAGAAGGCAGGGTGGTGGGCAAGATTCTGGGCCGGGGCCGCTCTTAAAGTCATTCCCCTGGGAGGAGAGTGCTGCTGATGACGGATTCCGTGCAGCCGGGGCCCTACTCACTATCGTTTTGGAGGGACGGGGGCTGGCAGGATTCTGCGCCAGCCCAAATTTACCTGGCCAGCCCATATTTACCATTGGCCCACTTTGCCCAGTATGCCCGATGGCCAGTCCAGCACTGTTTGTGTGTGTGTGTGTGTGTGTGTGTGTGACAGTTCAACTTGTGTTATTCAGTTGAATTTGCTGTGAATACTTACTGGCCCTCTGCATTCCAAAAGCACACACAGCCAGATTACTTTAATAATAACAATATATTTCTTCTTTTATTTAAAGTATTCCGGGCCTGCAAGGACTCGACGGTTGACCTCTGAATATTAAAGTTCGTCTGAGTTTAGAGAATTTCATAATCTTACAGGAACGATGAGCTGTGACCTTCCTGACCCCCGTCTGCATCACAGCCACTCTGAGACGGCGCTTTTAGAAAGAGTTTTAAGCGCCGAATAGCTGATGGCATGGTTGGTATTGTCATTTTGCTTCACATATATTCATATACATTGCAAACATAACAATAGAAAGTTTACAGTTTTTACATTTGCTACGGATAAACGTTCTTGCTGTCTAAACAAAGATAAGAACATGGTTAAAATTTAATGAATTTAAACTTATACAAAGTTGGGAAAATCAGAGAAACTCGATAAACATCAATATGGCATCAGTGATGTATCTAGAACAGTCAAACCACTGTGGTGTGGCCTGGTTCTTGATCTGTCACAGATTCTACAGTCAGTGACATATCTAGAACCAGGTGACACTACAGCTGTATGTCAGTGATGTATCTAGAACTACTGAAACACTAGGGCTCTACAGTCAGTGATGTATCTAGAACTGACTGATACCTCCTAAACTTTGGCTCTATAGTCATTATCGAATCCACAACTGACTGAAACTTGCTTACACTACAACTACAGTCAGTGAAGTTTCCAGAACTGACTGAAAGCTGCTTACACTATGGCTCTATGGTCAGTTACGTATCTAGAACTGGCTTATTCCTTCTTACAATATGGCTCAACGAGCAGTGACATATCTAGAACCTCCTGAGTGGTTCTCCATCCGTTGTAAATCAGAATGTGATTGGTTGTTCCATGGAAGATGTTGGTACATCTTACACTGGGCTCTTACAACTTTTCTTGGTGTTCAGTTTTTTGGAAATAAACCACCATTGTCTGAAGTTATCTTAGTGAGAGATGTGTGATCTAATATACTTGTCCATATTTTACTGTGACGTCAGTGTGTGTATATGTGTGTATATGTTTTCTCCTGTAACATGCCGGTGTGAGGGACCGTGCCGTGTGTGCGGCCTCCGTGTCGCTCTCATTGTGAATGATGCGGCTCATTGATGGTCCTGAGAGGACGGATCAGTGTGTGGTAATTACAGACGGTTAACGCTGCATTACACACAGATTTAACACGCAGCACGCCTGGTTCTGGACTGAGATGGATTTCAGAGCTGAATCCCCGGCACAATTTAGCCTGAGACTAAATCTGAGACTCGTTTCTCTGTAAATCCGGAAGAACTCTCAGCTGCTCCTCTCTGAGCTTTTTTAGTCAACCTGCTTTAGCCCCCACACCTGTCTCCCTGCGTGTCTGTCTGTTTGTCTGTCTCTGCTTGTGTGTCTGTGTATATCTTTATCTTTCTGTCTTATTAATGATAATATTTGATTTAATGATTTTTGTTTATTTAAATATTTTTGTAGTTAAAATGTGATTGTGGGCTGAAATCATGCATGCATTTTGCAGACTTTTCCAGAACACACCCGTGAACACACACACACACACACACACACACACACCCACATACACACACACACACACGTTTGCACACACATTCACAGACTACCTGCTGTTTCTTAAATTCCATTTGAGCTTTCTGTCATAAAGAACATGTTTATAAAAGTTATTGTAAATAGGCTGTGATTGTGTTCTTTTAAATGACACACACACCCGCGCACATTCACACACCACACACACACGCACGCAAACACACACCACCTGCTGTCTTTTCAGCGCGTGTGTATTTTTAAGACAGAGATTCCAGTGAGTTTCGCGTAAAGATATTCAGGTCCCTCACGCTCGGCTCTGTTACCATGGCAACAGGCCCAGACTCCCCCAGACGAATCAGACCAGAGTGAGGGAATATATATGAATATATATATATATATATATATATATATATATATACCGGC
>JBBPCY010013955.1:0-15328 GCA_037974405.1 Brachyalestes nurse
CCTGAACTTGTTGTGGAGGTGATGTGTTCAGTGTGATTTCTGTTTATCCTGCAGTGGGTAAGCTGATGGAGCTGCACGGTGAGGGAAGCAGCAGCAGCAGCACTGCTAAGCCAGCAGAGGGCGAAACTGGGGCCAAGGTGGAGAGAGCTGATGGATACGAGCCCCCCATCCAGGAGAGTGTTTAAATCTCCCCCACACATGCAGAGTCAATAAAATGTGTAAATTTGGATAACCTGTCATGTGGTTTGTTAATAGAATTTTAATGCACATTTGAAATCAGCAAAAAACAAAGGCACTCAACAGCAGGTGGAAATTCTTGCTGATCCTGGATCAGTGAGTCCCACACCATTTGAATCTGGATGCTGGCTAAAAAGTGAACGTGCTTAGAGGCATTTGGATTAAACCTGTTAACTTTAGCCAAATGTACAGACCGAAAAAAACCTTGCCAATGAGTACCGCGAGGCAGCATTTTTCCAACTGTCAGCTTTGGGAACTTAATAAAAATAAGGAACTCTTAACCTTTTTTCGTCTGACGCCGATCAGCTCAATCTAAGCTCTGCATGGTATGTAGCCAACAGCTTAAAGTTTCCAGGTGGAGCTTGTGCTGTAGAAATTTGGCTCCGAATGCGATGTGTATATTGCAGCAGCTGCTGTTAGATCAGTTGTCTAGTCATAGTTTAGATCAAGGGTGTCAACTCTTGAGCCAGTGGTGTTGCAGGTTCTCCTTCTGAACAGTCCATTCATTTGATGAACAGTTTGAAGATAGAACAAGTGAGCTCTTGAATGGTTGGAACAAAACTTCAGCCACACCTTTCTTCTGACACCTGATTTGGGTTCATGGATGTCTAGTCAGAGGGCAGATTGTAAAGATAACTATCATTAATTTATTGAATTACAGAATATAATGCTTCAGTCTCGGGTACTTACCATGGAGCATGTTTATGTGCACCCTCAGATTTAAGTCTGCAAACCTTCTCCAAACGTTTCACAAGCTAATGTGACTTTAGACCTAAACAGAACGGCAAGGTGGTTGCGGTGCTGGACACCTTTTTTAGTACAGTTTATAGTCTGGGTGGACCCAGACACCCCTGGATATTCTGGGTTAATCATTGTTTAAGATCACCCTCGCATCAAACCCCCTTTTGTGATTGTTGGAAGCCTCAGAATCAGCACAATTGTCCTGTCGTGTGTTGGGTGCTATTTTTGTTAATTTTATTCGACATTAATGACGCAGCAGTAGGAGTGGTCAAAGACATGAAAATGTTTAGCCAGAAATGCAAGTGTTAATAGTACAGGGCACTTTATTCATGAATTACAAAGTAGTACTTCATGTTTGACAGTTTTGCCAAAAGGGGGCAAAGTGGTGCAACATTATGCAGGTTAAATATTCAACATCTTAAATAGACGAATACTGTAAACAGTTCATGTCGATCCAGCAGATTCAGAAAACAGATACAAGCTGGTCCAGTCTGTTGTAGGTAGTCGAATGTGGTTTATGTCTTCTGTTTAAATTTAACTCAGTTCTGTAAGTAGTTTCATTTCGTGTGCATGCATAAAACCAAACCAGACATTTCTTTCTTTAGGAAGGAAAGATCCATTAAAAAAACAACGTATAAATATGGCACGCTAGAAGATTAAGGCAGGCAGCAAAAGCACTGTCAACCCACACCCTCATTATGGGCTGGACAGTGGTACAGCAGTGGAATAAGGACTGTTTGGAGCAGGAGTGTGTTTTGGATAGTAGGAGGGTCTTGTGGCACATTAAAGAGTCACAGTGGTGCAGTCGGACCCCCCTTAGAGCCACAGGAGAGCTGCTTCCAGTCATCACAGGACTTCAGCAGGATTCTTCACACTAAACTGCTGGTGTCTATTCATCCTTTAAACGAAAACAAATTTAATTTAGAATGTAGTGTTTAAAACCAGCAATGCCAAAAATTTGGTGTTAGCCAAATATTTGTGGAGGGCAGAGGCCGTGGAAGACAAAGCAGCATTCAAATAAAGGTAGGTATGTTTCTAAACGAATTAATATGTATTTTAAACATTATACTTGTTTATAACAATACAGTATTTATACTAACTATGAACACAGTGAAGACCTAAATTGCACTTCCTATCTCTCACCACCAGATTTTACGTTTGACGATCCCTGAAAGTAAATTAAGCAGTTTCTCAGAGTAGCAGTGTAGCAAGATGTGAACAGAAATGTAGAAATGTGAACAAAAAATTCAGTCCTTTGGAATCTCTGGGTCGATTTGAATCCAATACCAGGTTTGCTGTGAATTTATGGACCGTATATATATAAAATACAGGATTTATAACGTTCTATGTAATATAGATGTGTTTGTGGGTTGGGTTAAGATAGCATTCTCAAGAGAGACACTTTGAAGGCACTTTTTCCCTAAATTGCACTTCTTATCTGTCACCACCAGATGGCAGCATTGACTATGGAATTGATTCCCAAAAGTAAATTTAGCTTAAGTCATTAACTTTTAATAATAATTATCATGAATTGTTTATGTATAAAATTTGAATGATCAAAGTGCAATATTTCTTTGAAATAAGTAAACAAGTGATTAAATGCATTTGGAAGGAAAAGGAGATGTGTGTAATGTGAGTGTGTTAGTGTTTTACCTGAGCAGGCGCGTACAAAGGCGGTGGGGAAAATCCCCTCTCTCCCGTTCAGCCTCCCACTGCACCACTCCGCATCCAGGTGCTCCGTCACCAGGATCATATCACCCTGCATGAAGGGCAGCTCGTCATCTGCTTCAGGAGTGAAATCGTACAGGGCCACTGCCCACTCCACCCCACCAGCCTGCGCCTACACACACACACACACACACACACACACACGTCACACAATAGCAGAACCTGCTGTCCTACATTTGTGTCCTACATCAGTGATACATCCATCCTACACACTCAAACCCTCCACTACCATGTCAGTGTCACCGCTGTGCTGAGAATGAGCCACTACCCAAATAATACCTGCTCAGTCGTGGTCCTGTCCTTTGATAATACGGTTAACAAATAGACTTTAAATTACAAAGTGCACCTATATGGTCAGTGGAGCTAAAATGGACAGTGAGTAGAGATACAAGGGGAAGTGGCTCACCAATGTGCCAGTGTATAAAATATAACACACACACACACACACACCATTATATACAAGTATACACACATTACCAGTCAAAAGCTTTTGCGCACACTGATTTTCTATCTTTGCATGTTACTCACTTAATATTAACTAAAATTTACTCAATCTGAGTACCTTTACTAGCCAGAAAATGTAATTAAAAAAGCCACCTAATATATTTATAATTATGATGTGGATCACGAGACAAGTGTTTGATATTTAATGAGCTTCTAAATGATGAAACAGTTAATTAATCCATTTAAAGTTTAAGGACAGTCCAGAATTTGACTACTACACAACCAGTAATAGGATGTCTGTCATGCACTGTTGATTATTTTCCTTTATAGTTCCTTTATAGTTGTTCACTTAACTTTTCAGTGCTTTTCAGTTTGACTGGTAATGTATATTTATGTATATATATATATCTGTGTGTGTGTGTGTGTGTGTGTGTGTGTGTGTGTGTGTGTGTGTGTGTGTGTGTGTGTATGTATATGTCTGTGTGTGTGTGTGTGTCCACTCCCATTTTATCAGGCAGGTAAATGTGATTGTATTTACATTTATTCCTTAAGCAGAACTTAAAAAATAAACTGACTATAAACAGGAAACTGATGTTTTCAATTCCTTGGGAATTAAACACTCATGAGACTTTAACTCATGCTGTTTGTTTATTCTGGCTTTATTGACCTTAAATCAGTTTTCCCATCACAGCCCCCAAGGACCCGCAAGCAGAAGCATTCTACATTTTACTCCAAATCCTGGCTCTGGGAAAGCGCCTTTATTACCACATAAAACACAAATGCGGTTCACCTGCTGGTCCTGCAGGAGTGAGCTGTGAACAGCCGTCCAGAGCGGGTTTTGTGTGAAAATCTCTGATCAAGAGAAACTTACCGAGCCATTTATTACAAAAAATGGTTATGAAGATGCTGCCTGGCGTTTGAGACGTGGTTGTACCAGAGATTTTAGAAGCTTTTGGTTTAAAACTAAATGCATTCATGGTGGAGGGACACATGCAAGGTGCTGTGAGGTAAAATAGTCCTCAAACAGTTCAGATTTGCCACTATTTTACCACCAACAGCATTCAATATAAACACTTAGAGACATGTGCAGCTTTACGGATGGGTTTGGATTGTAAATAAAATTTCTATATTTGTGTTGTAGACTTGACTCCTCGTCCCATTCACCTTCACTCTAAAGACATTGTAGTCGGTAAATGTCTCTATAATAATACGTTTCACACCAAACCCACTTTGAATGAACTGTTTACAAACACTGAATCATAAGGGATTTTCTGAAAAGTTCTAAAAAGAATTTCTCTTCAGTTTGAGGATCTTTAATAATTTTAAGACTGGCGTGTCTGCAGGTGTGGCTACGATACCTGAGCAGGCGCTGGAGCAGCTGATGTGTTGGAGGAGGCAGTCATACCTGATAAAGCAAAGAGAGAAAATGTTATAATCCTACATTTTCTATAATGAAAGACTATATTTCTGTAGATCAGTTATTCAGCGGAATTCGCACTTCTTTCCGCATTATTAACAGAAAAGAGCTGCTCTGTGACATGGTTTTGTAAAAAAAAAATCAGGTATAAACTCCTTCTCCCGGGTCGGAAGGGGCATTATACTGAAACCAGCTTGTTGTGTTTTCTAGTTGTGGTTAAAGTTGAAGATCAGTTATGAGCAGCTGTCCCTAAATCAGGGTCAGTCCAGGGTCAATTACTGTCCACAGCTGACACACACACACTCACACACTCACAGAGCTTAATGAAACATAAACAGATGGGCATATTCTTCACATTCCGGCAAAAGGGAGTGATCGCACATTGTGTATGTTGGTGTGTTTGTGGGGTGCTTCTACAGTGAGGGAAACTAGTGTTCATTTACATTTACGGCATTTAGCACACTTCCATTCCCTTACTACAGTGGGTGAAGGGGTATTTTACTGATTGATGGTGATTGTTTGGCACAATTCTATGGGTTTTATTGTAGAATCCCCTACAATTAAGTTTAAACTCATGTCTGACCAAATGCCCCGTACAGTAGAGTTTGAACTCTAGTCTCCCTTAGAGGCTGGAAAGGGGGGTGGAAAGCCCCCACAGGTTCCTTAAGGTGAAGATAGCCCAATGCCTTACTATGTAAGATAACCTTGAAGGCCAGACTAGACATGCAGGTGTCCAGACTGGAGGTGCCAAGAGGTGGAGTTAAGCAAATTAGGTGATAAAAATTTAACTGGTTGAAGGGCAGACCGGAGGCATTGACTGAATATTAATTAGAGATAACTAATCCTGTAATGATTGGCTGAAACGAAGAGGTGGAGATAAGCAAATCAGGTGAGAAAATCTTATTGGTTAAAGGGCAGACTGGCGGTGTCAACTGAATATTAATTAGAAGATAACCAATCCTGTAATTATTGGTTGAAACGAAGAGGTGAGTTTAGCAAATTAGATGATAAAATTTTATAGGTAGGAACAAAGAAAGATGATCAGAAGAACACCACACCCACGGTGAAGTACGAAGACGGTGTCCACAAAGCAACAAATACACACACAAGATGTACAGTGAAGAGTGGATTACCCAACAGCAAAATTATAATCTGAAATAATATGAATATAATCTGAAATATTAGCTTTCTAAATATTAGTTTGTGGGGGTGTGGAGCATTATGTGATATCTGACGCTGAGACGTATCGTATGATAAGATAAGACCTTTATTAGTCCCACAGGTGGGAAATTTGCATTATTACGGTGGAAAGTGTACAAGTAAGAGCAGCAAAAACAATAGAATAAAAGCTATACAACCCAACAGAACAGTATATAAAGTACACTTTATTTACTATTTGTTGTGTGTAATGTTGCTGGTTCTGGATTTATCTGTCTTTGGAAAAATTTGCACCACGATTTGTACGCTCGGAATTTAAAATTCTCGGCTTGGAATTACAATTTGAGGGGAAACGTTTAACTGATGTAGAGCCTTCTATTTGATATTTGGTATTCATTTACCAAATCCACAGCTCTAGTGTTTCTTTGTAGACGTACCAGGCAGAGGGATCTTGGTGTGGTTTTGTTCTGATGGTGCAGGAAGATCTTCCAGCACTTCCACGAAGTTCAGAGGGAAAATTCCTTCTCTGCCTCTGAATTCTCCCCGAGCCCACTCCTCTCCCACATACTCCAACAGCCGGATCACGTCCCCCTCGCTAAATGTCAGCTCGTCGGTGTGTTCGCCATCGAAATCAAACCTTGCCATACACCGAGGACCCCTGCATACACACACACACACACACACACACACACACACACAAACAGGAGGGGTGTTCATCTTTGAACCTCTAATCTATAAGAATAGACAGATTTTCATTTTGGCCCAAAAAAGTACTTTCTTCAACATTATCATCATTGTGGACGGAACTCGATTCCTTCATTCTAAAATCGTATCACCGCCTTCAGATCCACCTTATAATCTTAACTCTCAGGTCTATATGATCTTTAGAAAATATATCTGATCTTTCTCACCTCACTGTCTCAGCGGCTGGCTGGGATTTTCTGACAGTTGCAGAAGCCGGAGGAGGAATGAGAGCAGGAGCAGGAGCTGAAGCAGGAGCTGAAGCAGGTGTTCCAGACTGATAAAAAGAAATAAAAGAAATATTGATGCATATGTCCAAATTTTTACTTGTATTAGTCATCAACTCCTAGTGTGACCTTTACAGAATTGGAATAGCCTGCAAGGCCTGTTAACCCTCTCATATATAAAATCATAAAGTCGTTTTTCACATAGTATGTTACAGTTTTACAATTGATCCTTCAGTAAACTCTTAACTCATTTATAACTCAGAACATTATTGGATCTGGCGCTGTTACGGACGGCAGCCTGTAAACAATTTCCTTCGCGATAAATAAAGTATTCTAATTGATTGATTGATTGATTGATTTGCTTCTTGGCCGGTTAGGTGCTTGTTAAACAGAGGACAGGTTTCTTATGTAGGCTCATGTTCACAGATTTATTTTATATGCACAAAAATCAAGATCAACTATAAGAACTTGCATATGTGAGATGCAAACCATCCTGCTTTGTAAAGTCTCTAAACTCAAACGCAGAGTGTGTCTAAGAATCTCATTGTAGTGTGTTTATTATAATCTTTCCATAAGCAGATGCTGATGCATGTGAGAATGGATTATTTTACAAATCCATGACATTTAATATTCCTGAGGTAATATTTACACTGGAGTGTCATTGTGTGTATGTGTGTGTGTGTGTGTGTGTGTGTGTGAATAAGACACTACTCTGTTCTGACAATAGCTATGTAGTTTATTTAAGCCTCTCCTTCTCTTTCTCTCCCTCCGAGATGACACAGACAGGGAGTTTGGGCGTGTCTTTACACCTTTTTCAGTGGTAAGACTCTGTATAAACATGCAGGGTAAAGAGGGGAGTGCCACCCACAGTATTACTGCCAGGTTAGGTCTGTGTAGTCAGGTTAGATTCTTTTCTTTCCTTTTCTTTGACCCACCTTTGCTGTTTGCTTGGGTTCGAGGGTACAGTCTTCATTACCACAGTACAATAACTACCTTAACTTTTACAGCATAGACTTTATTCCTCCTCTCATTTCTTATACTGTTGTTCAGAAACTTGTATTGTCACACACCTGAAATATTGGCATTGTTTTCATTGCTTTTCAATCTTTGCCCTTCATTTTGTACTGCAAGGTTGTCTGTTTCTGTCTTGCTGCACTGTTCTATTGGACAGTGCATTTGTTGAGTTAAGTAAAATAAATAGTACTGCTGTTGTCTGTGTCTATTCCATCAAACCTCCCATATGTTTCTCCTTTTTACCCCTAGACATTTCAGGAGAACTGTAAACACGTATGTGGTCTGGACTGAAAGTTTAAACTTAATTTCTCCATTTGTTGTGATTAAATTGAACATAAATATTAACAGAAGTTTTTTATGTTATACTTATTAGCTTCAGGGATAACAACATCAAAGTGTTAATACTGATTTATGTATCAAATCCTGTAAATGGATGATTCTCAGCATTAACCCTCACCCGCGGCTTAGCGTAGTTGATGGGGAAGAAGCCGGCGATTCCTCGGCACGTTCCCAGGTACCACTCACTGTCCAGCTGCTCCACGTTGGTCACAATATCTCCTGCCCTGAGCTCCAGCTCTCCTGGACCCTCTGACAGAGAGAAACACTTCAGTTTAATACACGCCATTAAACAACAGCACAAACAAAAACTTCCATTCCAGCCCACGTTTTCCCTCTACCCCATCTCTGTATCCCCCTGAGCCAGGTAGATATTCCTCACCTGGTACAGGTGGGATGGGAGGTTCAGAAAAACACAAGTCAGGACTGGCTGGTGGAGTTTAGGGGGTTTATTAACTTTTAAGCACGGAATCTCTTAAAGTGATAGTTCAGCAAAAAAAATGTAATTCAGTTTCAACACATCTTTTCCATAAATATATCCCTAAAGCCTCTCTCACCCCACTCAAGCTCATTTTTAAAGCTTTTTTAAAGTAAGAAAAGCTCATTTTGAAAGTAAGTCACACAAAGGAAGCCTCACTATGTGCTAAACCTTAACTCTCACATTCGTAAAATCTGATTTCAACAAATATAAACAGCCTACAACCGGCATCAACCTGCTCTTTCGTTTGGCGCCCCGCCGCTCGGCCACTCTCTGGACCCACTTCCCTCTGTGGGTTTTCTCCAACCACTTGAAAGATCGTGTTTTTCCCATTTGTTATTTGAATTTGAAGAACTTGAATTTAAAAAATTGCGCATTTTTGTTCGTTATGGGTATTTGCGTGTGACGAGATTTTAAAAGCCTCATTACTGGCTTTATTACATGTTATTTCAATTACAATAACTTTAGTTCTACATGACATAGGAAAACCAAACAAAGCTCGACGTCTGACACCTCAAACATCAACGCAAACCGGGGAACTTACATATAAGGAGCTGTATACAATTTACCATTTGTTAAAATGCTGGCATGGATCTGTGCTGCTCATTCTAAGGGTTAGCGAAGAGCTGGATCTGGTTTGGGTGGGTTGAGAGAAGTTTTGGGGATGCATTTATGGAAAAAGATTTGTGTGACTATTGACTTCTAGTGTTAGCATTAGCACTAGTCTCACAGATCCAGTTCTAAATTAAAAAACTAAATATAGACTCCAAACACATCTTGGCTGGGATCAGTGGCACTGTGGTCATTAGATCTTTCACTTCATTGTTTCCTTTAAGGGTAGTTAGCCACATAAGTCTGTAATATATCAAAGCTGTACCAATCTGGGTTTGCTGTTACCTGGAACGAAGTCATACAGAGCCTGAACCTCAAGGGTGCCGTTTTTCACAGAGTGCTCAAAAGCCTGATTTGAGCTTCTCTCCTGCAGAGAAATATTTTATGTACTAAAGCACTTGCCAAGGAGATGTCAGAATGAAAATCAGACACAATTTACAACCAAAGCGATGTTTTTAATAAATACAATTAATAACCAGTGCTGATTACCTGGGCCGCCGCTGGACTGTCTGCATTATTATAGTAGTTTGATAGTGGTGTGATGATCTTAATGTGGGATTTCTGAACGGTTCCTTTAATGTCTCCCACTTGACACTCAAAAGTCTTGTTGTCTATTTGGTTAAGCAGGACCAGCACCTCATTTTTCTACAGTAGACATAAAACATAAAACAAGCATTTTAGCATAGACTATCAAAACTGTGCAAAAAAAGCAAAAACAGACATAGAAAGTAAACTCCAGACTCAGAACATGTGAACAATATTCGAAGTGCAATGACTGCAGTAAAGTAAAAGGGCTTTTACAACAAAACTGCAGTAAAAGCACAAAAGTTGCAAATCAACCTAAACTGCAGAGTGTAACTCCTTATAGCACATCCAGTGTCTAAGAGAATGGGAATCACGAGGTTGAAGCTGAATTTTAATTTAAATGGGTTGAATAAAAGTAAAATCTGCTCCATTTAAGGTGGAACTGAAACTCTGAATTAGAACCTGAGATAATAAGAATCAGAACAGACCCCAGAATTCAAAAGCGGCCCCATTAAAGGATGGAATGTAAATTTATAAAACTCTAAAGTTCCAGAGAGAGAGGTCTCAGCAACAGTAATGCAGTCCAGGAGCCAACACATCGAAATTAAATTCAGTTAATGATTACATTGGAAAAATGAGGAAAAAAATTCAAGTCCTTTCAATCTGTAAGTCAGTACGTGACCAGAAATGAGTTCTGCTGTACCTGAAAGGAAAGCTCGCCTGCCCGTGTGCCATTGTAGTCGAGGTCAGCGATGCCGTGGGGAATTTCCAGCTGTGTTAGCACATACAGGAAAAGAGATTAAGCGTTCATTGCTTTTATTCTGTGAAAACATTTAACATTCAGTTATCATTTTATTGACAGAGGCCTATTTGAGCTGGGTGTGATAACATATGCTTTCATTCATCTGAATTATTTAAAATTTGCTTCGTTTTAGTCAAAACATTTGATTTGAATAAAATCAGTGGCTTTTTAAAGACTAGCTGGCCTTTACACTGAACAAAACCAGTGGACCAATAGAACTGCTCCAGAAATCTAGTTATATTAACATACATTAAAGTTAGGAATAGTGTTTTCCTTCTCCTGAAAATAGGTTTCCTTACAATAGTGATAATTCACAAGACAGAACACACAAGTCACAGTACTGGAGTGCTCACAGTGTATCTGTTATAGAGCCGATGGCCGGGGTTCGGTCTCGGAGGGAGGACTGGGCCTTTCTTCTGTGCTTTGCGGCTCTGTTTGTGTAGTGGCTGGGGTGAGGATCGTGGTGGCATTTGTGGAGCCTCCTTTTGGCGAATGGGCAGCTGGACGCTGTTTCTCCGTGGAGGAGGAGGCCGACCGGGGGCTGTTTTAGCTGGAGGTGGGCGAGGGGGTGGCACTTTTCTGAAAAGGCAGGAGATCATGGAGTTACAGATGGCTCAAACACAGTCAGGGAAATAATACAGAAAAATATGTGTCTGTTTATTCTGTGTACATAGCGTGAAGGTTTTTTGCTATGGCAGAACCTAAATTTCCCTCAGGACAAAAGTATATATGGACAAAAGTACTGTTTCTGGTTTTCAGGGTTTGGGCTAGGTGCCTTACTTCCAGTGAAGGCTAATCTTAAGCAAACCAAGACATTTTGGACAACGTCATGCCTCCAACTTCGTGGACACAGTTTGGGGAAGAACCTTTTCTATTCCAGCATGACTGTGACTCAATACACAATGTAAGCTCCATAAAGACATGGCTGGAGGAGTTCAGCGTGGAAGAACTTGACTGGCTGCACAGAGTCCTGACCTCAACCCCATCCAGCACATTTGGGATGAACTGGAACAGAGATTGTGATCCAGACCTTCTCGTCCAACACCAGTGTCTGACCTCATAAATCCTACAGAATGAATGGACACAAATTCCTATAGAAACTCCAGAATTTTGTGGAAAGCCTTCCAAGAAGAGTGGAAGCTGTTCTAGCTGCAACAAGGGACCAACTCCACATTAAAGTCTATGTATTTAAATGCAGTGTCATTAAAGTCCCTGTTGGTGTAATGGTTAGGCGTCCCAATACTTTTGTTCATATAGTGTACATCTCCCCATCTGTCCATAACTTGGCATAAACTCAATTAACCATTTATTGTGAAAATGAAACATTTCAAGGAGCAGTTTGTAGCTGATAACGAGTTTAAGCAAACATAATTTCACAGCTGTAAATCTGATTTTTAAAAGTACTCACTTTTGGGACACGCATGGATCAGCTCCATTGCTGAAGGACTCCTGGATCAGACAAAAACAACATATTACTCTCTGTACACTCCTTATTGATGCTCCTCTCAGAATCCTCTTACCCCACCTTCCAGTTAACTTGTGCATCTACACACTGGCCACTTTATCAGAAACACCTACCTTATAGCTCCACTATACAGGTGTACAGGTTCAAACTTTAACCCACCTGTTACTGCAGCCCCCTCTATCCTTTTCATTATTGGTCAGTTTCTGAACACAGGATCGGTGTTGTCCAGATATTATTTGTGTGGTAGACCATTCTCAACACAGCAGTGACACTGACGTGGCATAGCTGTGGCATTGTGGAGTGTATCAGGTATTGCAGTGTTGCTGGTGGTTTTACATACAAGTGTCACTTTTGATAACACTTTTTACATTTTTGATAAAGGGACCAGTTGAGGGCCCATGAAAATGTGCTTTTTGAACAACCCAGGATTAAAAACAGACTTCCGATGCAGTATAAACACACTCACATGCTGCATACGAGTGAAAGTACGCCTCAGAGCAGAACTGAGCTCTGGAGAAAGAGGCGACAGTGAAATCTCTGAGGGCACGTTGACATTTCGTACATGCTTTCCAGAAGGAAGCCGACACCTATATTGGATCTGTAACAAAGCAGCGACTGTGTAGATGGACGAGGCCTCCTCAGGCTAAGGTAAGAGGAAACGTCTGGATTGTTCTGTGTAATGAATGAGGCTTTCTCTCAGGCTCTAACTGTCTCTCTGTGAGGATTCAAAGAAAAACTGTAGAAGCAGGTTCAAAGGAACAGGTCATGGAGAAATCAAATGTCCACAGTGTTCCACTGACCCACATCGGCCGAATTTTTGTCACCATTATGCTACCGTTTTTGTAGCATTATCATAGAGGTGTGTTTTTACCTTGTTTTTTGTTCTTTGTTTTGATAGCTATGGGCCAAAATGAAGGCCGAGCTCTAATGGTCTAACACTGATCTACCACTGACCTTGCGTGTGAGTTTGAGCGGCGGTGTGGGGCCGCCCACGGCTTTCTGTATTGGAAGAGGAGGAGGAAAATCTGACGTTTCATCTAGACCTGTGGAACAGAGCATATCCAACACATTAATACACAAACAGTTCCAGCACAAATACTTTAAACATACACTGATCAGCCACGACATTAAAAAAGGGATAGAGACTAAAATACTGTTGAAATGGGGTGGAGTTAGGAGGTAGAGACCACCAAATGCAATACCTGATTTGTTTGTTTGTCTATCTATCTATTTATCTATCTATCTATCTATCTATTTTGGGAGGACTTGTGAGGGGCTAGGCAGTAGACACCAACAAATGTTGTTGACATGACAGTAGTATTCGATTTCACAGTACTCTACCACCGCTTCTAGTTCTTCATTACTGTTTTGTTGCTTTTTTCCTTTGTTTTGTTGACTTTTTGTCGTATTCCCCTTGAATGGCTTACCAGCTAATGGTTATAATGGTTATTATTCAAAATGTTTAATGTACCTGTGCGTGACTGGCTATAGAATACTATTTAATACCATTATGTTCCATGATAAATAACCCAAAAGTCTGCTTAGAAAAAAATAAGCATTCCTTAAGATGTACAGGAGATAGGTTTGGAAAGAAAGAGTTCAGAGGAGGTTAGAAAAGACATTAATGAATAGCAGCGCAGATCATTTTATATTTGATACAAGGAAAAGACTGGCATTGTGGTGTAGGAGAACTAACTTCTGCTGACTCTGCTGGGCACTCTGATGACTGTCGGCCTCTTCGTCACGGACTGTGTGCTGAACGCCAGACTGGACAAACCTCCACGAGCTGGTTTAACTGGGATATGATCTGGGAGGGTGGGGCTGATGGCTGGTTATGGTTTGAGAGAAAGAAAACAGTATATAAAAGAACTATTTTTATCTTTATTTCACTGCATTAAAGCATTACTGCAATATAATATAATATAATATAATATAATAACAGTATTATTATTACATATTATAGTCCTAATTAAACTAAGACTGTTATTATTGAGATCATATTTCAGATAGTGACTGTTTTCTAGTGTTTTTAATGTTTATTATAGATGCTGCCAATAGTGCAATATTGGCAGAAATCAGTAGCGCAATACTGGCTTCTAAGGAAATCAGTCTGGGATTTAATTGTTATCCTTGACAAACAAGAGCTGAAACCTTGCTTTTGTAATCAGACAGACTAAACTGAGTTCCATCATAAGGCTGTTCTGTGCTGCACTATGAAATAATGACCCACCAAAAGGAGCATCCACGTATTCGTTCTCAGCCGTGGCTCCTGCCAGAGTGCTGCTCAGCAGAGAGGTGGAGTTGTGGTTGTTCAGGTTCAGATGGACCTTACTGGGCTTCAGAGGAGTAGGAGGACCGTTAAACAGGCCTCCAGATTCATCGTCCCCGGAGTTTACAGCCTTTGACCTGACCAGTGAGGGTCGGGGGGGTAGAAGGGCACTTTTAATTGGGGGCTGCGGTTTGGACTCCTCTTTGGATGCTATGGAGGGTTTTCTGGGAGGCTGTGGTTTTGGAGCTATAGGAGGAGGCTGTGGAGTGACATTAACCTCCTCGTAGTGATTATCCGAAGTGGCTGCTGCCTCTGCATCCACGGGGGAGCTGCTAAGAGAAGGCCGAGGAGCGACTGAGGGTTTTGGCGCCACCACTGGCAGCTTGGTATAAATGTTACGAGGCCGTGGAAACGGAGCGCTAGCCTCATCAGTGCCAGTCTCAAAAGCCTGGATCCTCGACCGGATGTTACGGTCACTGTGAAGGCCGTTCATGTTCTCAGTCAGGTCCTCTTCGTCCTGGTGATTCTGGTCTTCCTGTACTTCTTCAGGGCATACAAGGTCAAGCTGAGAATCAGAGCTGAAAGCCTCCAACAGTTCTTTCAGATACTTCCCAGATGAAGGAGTTTCATTCTCTAGAGAGGTCACGGGGTCCTGCAGCTGAACCAGAGTCTGAACCTCATCGGCTTGTTTGGGTTTGGAGCGAGGGTGGGGTGTGGGACGTGGCCTTGGAGAAGCTTCAGTGACGTCTGGTGTAATATCTGGGTCAGCAGGAGCGTCTGCGTCCACTGCTGGTCCAGAATCTTTAACTGGAAGAAGTTTGGGCTGAGACGGTCTGGGAGGCTTTTTGGGTTTGCCCAACAATGATTCTAGGAAGAGAAGTATTTTGATTCACATTAATGATGCGCTCTGAGTATCATGATGCATTTTTGATTAATCAATAATGAAAAATAAATAATTTCAGTGATTGACTGTTATGGCTTTAGAATGGCCCTCCCAACAAGAAATTTACATTCAGAAATTTGTCATTGTGATATGATGTACAAATGACTGTTAATGTTGGGGAGTTTTTCCTTGCCACTGTCGCCGTCACCCTGGCTTGCTCATCAGAGATTTACTTATTTATTTTATTATTT
>JBBPCY010013994.1:0-15327 GCA_037974405.1 Brachyalestes nurse
GCTCTGTGCTATTTGATCATTTGTTTGCACTTTTTCTTTGTCTATTTTCTGATATACAGCTCTGGGAAAAAATGTTCGGTTTCTCTGGTTTTACCTTTTATAGGTGCAAGTACTGAACTGAACAGCTTTGCCTTCGTTTTTAAGAACTGCTGGCAATATTTCTCCTCATTTCCAAATAAAAATGTTGTTTAAATCATCATTTTAAAGGAAATGACAAAACATCAGAATAAGAGAAATGATGCAGTGTTTACAGAACTTGAATAATTCTAAGAAAATTAATCTCTTGTTCGCTCTTAAACAAAATGGCAATAATTACCTTTGACTAACTTCTAGTAGTATTTTACCATCCAACTGGTCTCACTGTGAGAGCAGAGTGTTGATTACAGCAGTGTTTTTATACTTTTCCTCATTAAATAAGATGTGATTCAGGTGAACACTAATCAGTCCCTCATAAAGCAGAATGAGGTGCTTGTGTAGGAATTTAACAGACACTGGACTGGATTATAAAAATATAGTGCAGTGGTCTCTTATTTTTTCCAGTGCTGTATATATGTTTAAGAGTAATTGTAAACAGGATCTGAAGTGTGCAAATGTCAGTGAAACAGAAAAGAGTACGTACTGTAAAGTGTAGAGTGCTAGTGCTAGTAGATGTATATGGACCTCGCTAACAGATGGCAGGTTAGATTAGTGAGGTAGAGAGTTCACCCCCAGCTACTGCCACCATGTCCTGACTTTGTCCTTTATCCAGGTATCGGTCCGCCTGATGGATAACAGGACGGCATCTGACAGGCAGATGTTCCCTTCTGCTGTGTTAGCGTAGCTGTATTTATTCTACACGAGGCTTCAATTCTCCATCGGGGTCTTAATTACCACGCTGCTGTTGGGATACTCCATGTTTACCTATCTGTGTTTGCTTGTGTGTGTGTTCAGACAACCGGCGGAAACAAGTGCATGTTTGATTGACCTGTCTTTCCCTTTGTAGCTGCTGTGTGTATGTGTGTGTGTGTGTGTGTGTGTGTGTGTACACAGTTCTGAGACCCTCTGCCACTGTATCTACAGCAAGGTGTGTACAGACTCGCCATTGTTTTTTTAAATAGAATCTGTCACCACACACACATACATCAGGCCTTTCATCATTTATTTATGTCTCTCAGGAGATGTTAATCAGTAGCCTCTCTCTCTCTCTCTCTCTCTCTCGTTTTTAATGCCAGCTGTTCTGGAACACCTGAACTCCCCCCTCTCTTTCCCCCAGTCTGTAATTTTCAGGGAGAGCGACGGATAAACATGTCTTTGAGGGAAGGACGAGAATGTGTGGAATGCCGTTCGTCCCACAGACATATCGTTTCCCTCACTACTGTGTTGGAGGGCAGTCCTCAATAGCTGCTGCTCCCTTGTCTTCACTTCTTTTGATCAAACTGGTCGTCATCGTAGCTCCCAAATACATCACAGTATTGGAATATGTGTGTTCTGAGTCATCACGCGAAATTGCCGCCAGCGCGGGTTGAGATTGGGGTGAAAACGCTGGAGCATTCTTTTAAAGAGTACGGGACGGTGGGGTAAAAACTAACAGGGAGTAAAAGGAAACCTGGGCTTTTCATGCAGTCGAAACTTGCATCTTCACAAAATGTGGCACACTGCGCCAAAACTACATTCTGTGAAATCGCACCAAAATTCATGAAGTGTCATCCATAGCAGCCTGTCCTCCTGCATTCACCCCAAAGCGCTTGTAGTTTGTCTCACCATCAAGATAATCATCTGAAAGGGGGTGCCCTACTGGTTAAACTGGGAACTCTGAAAACTAGACCACTGTTGGAGGTGAGTAGGAATGGTTACTTTGGCCACAAGTTTTCATTTTGGCCAAAATACCCCTTTAACCCTCTGAGGTCCGAGGCCTTTCTGGCACTTTGAGGCAGTTTGCTACCTTTACATTTTGAAATATTTCATCTCACTAAAAACGTCTATACCAAAGGTGACACATATGGTTATATTCTGGAAAACCTCAGCAATAATAATATGTGAGTAAAGTGAATGATTTTTGTTTTTAAATATTGTGTAAACATGACATGACAAAAGAAAAAACATTTTCAGGGGCCTTCAAACAAAGTAAAAAAACGCACCCTAAATATATCTGAGCAAGACTTTTGACGTTTGAACCTTGTACACATATGTCTTGGCTACACTGCTCTGAATGTCACTTGGACGGTAACCAGGAACCTTTCTGTCCATTTAGCTCACGTGGATTTGAGTTGGTTTTCTAAAAAGTCAAATGAAACATGTTTAAATGAGAAACTGCCTTCAGTAAGGATGTGGTTATCTGATTAGTTCAGCCCTCATACATTTAATCCTGTTTAAAGTGCTGACAACAAAAAGCACCACTTTCATAATTACTCTTATGCGATCATGCGGCATAATGCATTCAACTATGCATTACAACATAGACCTATACATTGTTAACACTACTTTATTGCTTCATTGTGACCGTGCTCTTCATGGCAAGCCTCCACAGTGCAGAGTAGAACTTGTTAATGGTTTAGTGTTGAACGTGTTGAACATGAACCATATTTTATACAAAGTTGCCTGTTTTTTGGTGTCCTTAAATGCCGCAAAACGTACATCTAGCATTACTTCTGAGATCATGGGTTTCAATAGGAGTGTTGTCCCCTAGACCCTCTCTTTCTCAGATAGCTTAGATAGATCTGATTGCATTCAGCCATGAGAGCATTCACGGGGTTGCACAATTAGTCCTGAAACCACTCCAGCTCATCCCATAGGCGCTGGACGGAGCGCCATCACTTCAGAGAAGCAATGCTGAGGGCCTTTATATCCCTCTAACCAAAGCTTGGCATTGGGCGTGTGGCTGCTTTAGAAGAACCCATTCTATTTGTTAGTGCTGGTCTAAGTAAAAGCTGTGTGTGTAACGTTGGATCAACACCTGGTTCAGCGTCACCCAAACTTTACCATACAATATATGGAAACTACACTGCATCCTGTTTTGTAACTGTTTTTGTGATCTTGTGAGAACCGACTCATTTACATATAAATGTTAAGAAATGTTTCCAGCCCAGCCTGCTTTTAGTAAAGCTCAGTAGAAGTATATATACTCCAAAAACCATATATCTGAATACAGCGATTTAACCCCAGACCCACTCACACTGATGCTGGGCAGGCAGTCATATATCAGCATATCGGTCTTAAAGGTAACAAAAATAACAAAAAATAGCGTGTTAATAGAGGCTGGAAAAAGTTAATGCAAAAATGAATTTTGGTACATAAAAGTCATAATTAGTGGATATAGTGAGTCTCGGAGAGAAAACATAAAGTGCAAGAACAATGTCAGATATTGTGTTGATGCTGCACAATTTATCACCTCCCCTCTACACTGTTTATCCCACTATAGACCCACCACTGACCAAGGTGGTCTACGCTCTCTGTGCAGTAGCCATAGTTGTATGTAGTGTATGCTGCACTGCTATAAATTTTAATCTCAGAGTAAATGGAGACATCTCAGAGTGTGATAGGCAGTCAGGTTGACCCCTAACCCAGTGGGTGACATTGTCGAAGAGTTTAGGATAAAAATCTGCTGTTCTTCTCCCACAAATCCTCCCATTTCCCCTACAGAAATGCATTGTTGTGGCCTGTTTGTTTCTTGCTCCGGAGCTTCGTTGTCTTCTGGGATCTATAAACACACTGTTCTTCCACCGCACAATGCCAATGTGTGTGTAAACATTTCTCCTATTCCACTTCTCTGGGCCTTCAGGGTCCTAATCTAATCTTAACACTGTCTGCTGGCTGAATGGGGAACAAGGCGGG
Source organism: Brachyalestes nurse (assembly GCA_037974405.1). Taxonomy (NCBI): domain Eukaryota; kingdom Metazoa; phylum Chordata; class Actinopteri; order Characiformes; family Alestidae; genus Brachyalestes; species Brachyalestes nurse. The sequence continues at coordinate 3,811 of JBBPCY010013994.1, forward strand.
TGTTGTTGAGCCGGGAATGGCGTGTGAAGAGCAAAGTAAATGCCCCGAGAGGAAGCTCTCATACAGCTCGTTAGCTAAACAAACGAAGGCGGAGGGCAATCTGGCCTTCACGTATTTGTGTGGCTGGGATGTAACAGAGTACAAGTGTCAGGAATTCGTATTCAGTCCACATCACGTAGTGGAAAGGCACTATTCAGACTGCAGTCGCATTTTGCCATTTTAAGGGATTTTTTTTACAATATTTACACACTAAAATAAAGAGTCCAGTTCATGGAAATCAAAAAGTCCATACTGCCCATAAATGATAAATGGAGCTGCAAAGCCTGTTTTGAGTTTTTGTGATGTCACAAAAAAGTAACACATTTACAAATAGAGCAATTTTGCCCTACACTCACTGAAGGAGTGTTTCAGCTTTACTTATAATGTCTATTTGAATATATATATATATTTTTCATTATATTTTTATTACTTAGTTTCAGCCTCTCTAATTTAATTTACGGTGACTACACTATATGGACAAAGGTATTGGGACGCCTGACCATTACACCAGCAGAGACTTTAATGACATTGCATTCAAATTCATATACTTTAATATGGCGTTTGTCCCCCACTGTAACTACATGGGGTTGAGGTCAGGGCTCTGTGTAACCAGTCAAGTTCTTCCACACTGAACTCCTCAAGCCATGTCTTTATGGAGCTGCTTTGTGCACTGGGACATAGTCCTGCAGGAATAGAAAAGGTTCTTCCCAAAACTGTGTCTACAAAGTTGGAAGCATGGTGTTGTCCAAAATATCTTGGTCTGGTGTAGCATTAAGGCCATTTTTGTTGAGTATTATTTGTTTCATGCCTTCTGCTGTTTCCTCTTACTTTGTTCAGACACCTCCTCACCATCAGTCAGTGATTGCACTGCAGTTTGTCTGAATGATCTTTGTAATGTATAATACAAATGTTTTACAGTGCTTAAGACTTGAAGTTCCTTGGCTGAAAACTGACCAACTGAGTGGCACAACTGTCTAAGCAGTGGACCATCAATCAGGAGGTCCCTGAGGAGGCCACAGCCATCTGTGGGCAGGGGTCCAAGCGAGGACAACTATCCTCACTTTCTCTTTTGGGGGGCCCACCACTACCCCCCTCTTCGGAGAACAACTTTATTTTTATTTTGAACAGCAGTGCAGATTTCCGAATTCACCCACCCTAATACGTGACATTACAATAAAACAAAACAAAACAAGACAAGAAAATAAAACTAAACAAAGCAAAACAGATTCTTCAGTTTCTTCAAAGACAAGCCACAAAAGACAGACGCATTTAGACACATGTAGCCCAACAGACACAAACAAACAGAGGGGACAAGATGACACAGCAGACACAGAGAAACAAAGCATGAATTTATCAAGGGGAAGTTCATGTAAGTTGTTTAACAGTTGGTGGAGTTTAGATGAATGACACAAGACGAAAAATAACATTAGTGTCGCAGAGAATTTTTTTTTTGCAATTTCTGGTGTGTGTGTGAGAAAGGGGAAATGGGGGTGCATCTATATGTACATCATGTGGTTAGTTAACAGGTAACTCAAGTGTAACAATGAAAGGATTCCAAGTTTCTTTAAGGGTTCATGTTGGGTTTTGGCATGTGTTTAATTCCAGGGAGATGGTTTTGGTTTTCCAGTTTAACAAAATGGTGACATTTAAGGCAACTACAGCAGACTTGGAATATTTGGGCAGTAGATTAACTGTTGCAGTGTTGTGTATGAACGCGTTCCTGAACGAGTCGGTTTACAAATTATGAACGTAACTGTAAGTGATGATCACTCTCACGAGACTAAACGCAGGTTATGCTGTACGTTCACAGGATAGCGATGGGAAGTTCGGCTCTTTTCAGAGAGCCGGCTCTTGTGGCACAGATCCCAAAGAAGAGCCGGTTCGTTCGGCTCCCCAACGGTTCTTAGTTTATTATCATCATCTGTCGCCTCATATTTTAACTTGGCAAATATGAATGCTTTGTGTGTTGAAAAAAGTGGGGAGCGGCTCTCACTCGATGGGAGTCGGCTCCTCTGATTCACTACAAAGAACTGGCTCTTCTGATTCACTACAAAGAATCGGCACTTAGTTGCAGGCTAGTGTTTTAGAGTTGTACATTTTCACTAGTTTGATAAGGATGAAAAAAAGACAACGGCTGTTAGTTTATTTTTAGTTATGTTCTTTTCTGAGTACTTTAAAAGACTTTGTGTTAACGTTTTCTGAATAAAAGTTCCATATACAGTATAGCTGCACCTCATTTTTTCCACTTTTACCATAACATGATGTGTTAAGTGGTAAGATCTATTCTCAACCTCAAAATTGTTTTTTATTGAAACTTATGTCTGTGATTGGTCAGTTGTATGACAGATAGAAGGAGAAGATTGAAGGTCCAGATAGATGGATGTTGTATTGAAAAAGTAAAAAAAAAAAAAGAACATGAACTAGAACTGAACTGTGAACTCCGTTCAAAATTGTTTAAAAATGAACTATGAACGTAATTTTTAATTGAATGAACTGTATTTTGAACTAGTTCTTTTTCAGTGTGAACTGGCACAACACCTAACTGTTTAAAGGTCTCCCAGTAAACAGAAGGGTGGAGATAATGGAATCTTATTCTTTCTAGACGGGTAAGCTTCCTCACCTCACAAGCCAGCATGGGTGTCTGTTAGCTCACATAACAGAACTGGAAGTTAGTGCTCTAGTCCAAACATTTTGAGCTATCCAGTAATGAATCAGAATCAGAAAACTGTTTTGATCCCAGAGGAAATTGCTTATGCTATGACAGCACAGTCTCACAGAAAGACAAAGACAAGAACAATATAAAATGTAATGTAGTCAAAATAAAACGCTTCATCAGAAAATACTTCATCAGTGCTTTATACTAAATACACTATGCTGTATACACAAACTGCTACGGTCAGTAAGAGAGATTGAATTGGTGTAGAACAGGATACAGCTGGTGATACAGCTAGTAGAAAGGGACCAGAAGGTTGTGGGTTCAAATCCCAGGACTGCCAGTGGCACTTCTGAGGTAACCTTGAGTAATGTACCATACCCATACGCTGCGTTCCTGGCTGCCCACTGCTTCACTTGGTGAATGGATTAAATACAGAGGAGGAATTTCACATGGTGTGGTGTGTTCATGTATTACAAATGGTCTCTTTACAATATAGATACATAAATAATATACTGTTGAAGTAGTTTACTAATTAACACAAATAAGGGTTTTGGCATTGTTGTCTATACTGAGTCTGCACATAATAGTGACATAAGTAGTGATATTGCACATGATAATACTCTTGCACATAATAAACTATTGCACATAATAGCAAGAGTTTGAAAAGATGCAGTGGTGCTTCATTTGAGGAAGCACGTGCTAACTGAGTAACTAGTGAGTGAAACTGCATATGACTAAATTGGGGAAAACGTAAATGTGCAGAAGTGTGTTCTCTGCAGAGTATGTGTAATTATTTTTACTTGAAAATCAGCAAAACATGTCATATGACCAGTGAGAGCCAAACTTTTCCCTATGACTTTGAACTCTGGCCTTTTAGTCCAGTAATGAATCAGAATCAGCCCCACTTGCATTAACATTGTCAGCAGTTGTGTTTCTTTGGACTGCTTCTGGTAGATCCTGACCAGTGAAAAACTGGTAACATCCCATAAGACCTGTCATTGTGGTGACACTCATCTATCCATCCCAAGCTGGCCCTTAGAGTTGCTTAGATCTTTACGCTTCCTGCTTCCAAAACATCAACTTCAAGAGCTGAATGCTCACTCAACATTTGTAACAAGATCCAACTATCCATCCAGCCATTATCTGAACTGCTTATTCTCCCTCCAACCCCATGCATGCCTCCTTGATAGACCATCAGAGCACACACAGCAAAGACTCATTGCCTCAAAATGCAGAATTGAATGCCACAGAAAATCCTTTCTACCTGTGGCAATAAGACTCTAAAAACTCCTCCCCGTTCTGTAGGTGATCTTTTTAAGTTCATATGTCATTCTGGTCTCGGATTTGTGGAAAATACAGCTCAACCGTTTAACCTCTGAATTGACTGAATGTTAATCTCCTCATCCCCTCATCATCTGCTGCTATTTTATTGCATTTATTTTTTTTCTTATTGCAGTGATACTAAGTCACTTTCATAAATCTTTTGGCACTACTGATCTACTATTACAGCACAATCCTGTGTTACACCATTGTTTACTGCTTTAAAAAAATCTTTATTGTCTTTCATTCTTCTGTTGCACTGAGCATGGTAACAACAAATACATTTATTTTTTTATCTTATCTTATCTTATCTTACCAAGATTGCAGGGGTGGTGGAGCCTATTGTTTCTCTCACTGGACATCGATGATGAAAAGTTGTATCTGCATTCAGTTTATGCGATTTTCATGTTCATGAAAGTTATACAGCTTTAACGAAATACAGTGCCATAAAAATGAATAATCTGTTTCACTTTGAGTCCGGTTTGAGTGAAAACAATAGTTATGTTTACAAACAATAATGTGATTAGCTATGATTAATTGTTTAAATTATCTAGGTTTTAAATGAATTTTTTGAATGCTTCCTTTTTCCACAGTCAAGGCCTTGGACGAATCATGAAGGCCTACCAACAGGACCTGGTTCATTTTACTTCAGCAAGGCATTAGCGCTAATCTACCCATCCTTCTTTGTTTGTGTTTGAGGCAGGTGGTGTGTTAAGTTTTGGTGCCCTGTGTGTGTTTATGCGTGAGAATGTGGCACAACCTCAGGGCAGCTCGAATGCTGTCATCTTTCCTCAACGGGCCCACAGAAAGGGCTTATATCTCTCAGCCCAGCACCTGTTAGGAGGGCAAATGGGGGCAGAAAACAGATGTAAGTCATGAACATGGTGTGTGTGTGTGTATGTGTGTTAGCATAGCCCTGACCTGAGAAGTTCCTTGGCTAAAAACTGAACCAGTGAACCTCCAAAGGTCTATTACATTCTGTCCATTTGAAACAATGAGTGTAAACGTAGCGAATCAAATGTGACAAATCTGTAATTTGTTTGTAGGAAAAGTCGCTACAAAAGTAATGAAAACTTATGTACAGTGGTTAGCTAGCTATTGCTAAATCATTATGTCAGTATTGGAATCATTATTCAGCCATTTCTCAATAAATTTATTTTTGTGGTCAAAATGAGCTCACAAATAAACCTGTAGGTTGTAGCTCTGTTAGCATAGCTAAACAAAAACAATAACTACAGCTAAAAACTGAACAAGAAGTAAAGTGTAGCAGCATTTTTTAAAGTGCATTCCATTTGAATTGGGAAGCTGGAATAACACCTGAAGTTTCTGACTCAGATAGTTGGAGGAACCTCACCAACCCAGACCTCAAAATCCAAGATGGCTGCTCCAAGTATCAACAGTAGTGATACCTGTATTTAGTGCTGAATATTAACACCTTTTTTCCCATTTGTTTCATTAAATCAGTTGTACCTACAGTACAGTTCAGCTTCTATCTGTGAACATGTTCCTACACATGTAAAATGTAAAATATAAAATATGTAATGTGTTGTTACTTGGTGTTGCTATCAGTGGCTAACTTAGCAATAACCTGGCTTTCAGGGATGATGTAATTCCCAGGTGCAAATTCCACCTTCTGAGAAAATATTGTTTCTGAAGCAGCAGAACAGTCAGTAAACAGAAGCATTCCTTCCACGCTGTCATTTTCACAAACAAAACTACAGCTAATCCCTGAGGACACGCAGTTCACACAGACACCGTTTCTCTGAATGAGCTGACGTTCCCTTTCTAAAAAGCACTAAACTTGCCGAGCACATTGCTAAAACTAGTCACCAGAATACTCAAAGCCAGGGGTCACCAAACTTTTTGAAACTGAGAGCTTCTTCACGGGTACCGAGTCATATGAAGGGCTACCAGCTTGATACATAAGAACAGAGTTACCTAAACTTATCTAAACTTCACGTATAATCAAGTTTTAAATGCTTCTCTTTAGATATTTTCATTTTTAATATCAGTATAAATGCAAATGTGATTAAAGAAGAATAGCAATAAGTTAAAATTAAATGTTAGACGCTGCTCACTGGTAAGTTGTGCTATTTTTCCAACAGGTCCGAGGGCTATTCATGTGGTCCTTGGTGACCCATGCTCTAAGCCATGCAAGTTCTGCTCTTTTGATGTTTTTAGCAAATAACAGTTGAACATTTGGTAGCTCATCCTGTCACAGTGCTAAAAACATTAGCCATTAGCCAGCACCATAAAACTATTTTGCTTAAAATACAACCTGTTCTTTAAACACTTCACATAAAAACCACTCTTAGCTCATCCATAAAACCTGTTCACACAGTTTGTCTAGTAAATAAAATTACATAACCAGTCTGGAATGATACAATGGCAAATGAGCTATAGAGTTATGACACAGCTCTACATAATTATTAATACATTGCTTATCCTTAGCTATTGCTCTCCTATAGCAGCTCAGATTTACCAGTGATTAAAAAACCTGTCACTTTGTTTGATGCGTCTATCTATTCTCATCATTTTGATACATATAAGTTTGTATGTGTGTACAGTTTTTATTTTTTCCTTTTTTGTTGCACTTGCATACTGAATGACCTCTTGGTACATAACGTGATATAAATAAAGTTGATTTGCCTTGCCTGTGGTTGTTTCTTTATGTGGTTTCTGACACTTGACTTATATCTCTAAGAATGGCGGGGCTGTGCTGAAGAAGCAAGCTGTTCACTGTTTGTGATCTATTAATAAACATACTGTACATACTTGCCCTGTGGAGTAACTGGAATGCTATCTTGAGTCTGATAATCTCCAGACATACTATAGTGTGTGTTATCTGTACCTGCCTGGCTGTGTTTAACACCTTACACAGACGTGCAGGACTGTTAGACTGCCTGGGATTGGAACAGGCCTGTCTCTGCCTTTCCTCCTAAACAGTTAAGGGCAACTGGTGATAACCAAACTATTTATCTCCCATTTCCCTCATTCTCTCTCTCTGCCACCTCCTCCAGGAGGCCTGGCCTTAGTACTGGCCCAGCTCTTATATATCTTTAATCTCTCTCTCACTATCGCTCCCTCTGTTCTTGCCACAGAAAACAGTCTCTTTTCACAAAGTAGGAGTGCTGAATCATTTTTTGTGACATTGACCATCATAAATCAGTCGCCTCCAGTCGCCTGGTGAAATGGCTGAAACATAGATCTGCATGTTTGTTTTATATTGGAGTCTGTTTAAAATGAAGGGACATTACAAGTTTAACTTTTTAAGTGTGGTTTTGCAGTCTTACAGTGTGGTGTACAGCATTATAGTGTTGAGTACAGTATCAGTACAGTGTTACCGTGTGGTGTACAGCATTGTAGTGTTGAGTACAGTATCAGTACAGTGTTACAGTGTAGTTTACAGCACTAAAGTGGTTTGTACATTATTAGTACAGTGTTACAGTGTGGTGTACAGTATTATAGTGTTAAGCAGTGTTGGGCAGTGTAATTTGATTATTTTTTTAGTAACACAGTAATCTATTGTTAAGTACAGAATTAGTACAGTGGTACAGTGTGGTGTACAGCATTATAGTGTTGAGTACAGTATCAGTACAGTGTTACAGTGTGGTGTACAGCATTATAGTGTTGAGTACAGTATTAATACAGTGTTACAGTGTGGTGTACAGCGTTATAGTGGTGTACAGTATTAGTACAGTGGTACAGTGTGGTGTAAGCATTATAGTGTTGTGTACAGTATTAGTACAGTGTTACAGTGTGGTGTACAGCATTATAGTGGTGTACAGTATTAGTACAGTGGTACAGTGTGGTGTAAGCATTATAGTGTTGTGTACAGTATTAGTACAATATTTAGTGCTACAGTGTTATAGTGTCTTGTAAATGTGAGAGTGTGACTGCTGTGAGGAGAGATTTTTGCACTGTTTGCAACGTGAGATAAAAATCTAGTGAAAGTGACTTGGGCAGAAACAACATCTGTACACAAGTGGTCAGCTGGACACCTTGGAGCTGGATAGACATGTCCCGGCTATTCACTTGTGATCCGATCGCCAAAGATGCAAAGAACAGCCTACGTGTATGCAGCTCTTCTTTGAATGGACTTGTTTTCCGCAATTGTATTTTTCTCACAGGAATCAATTTGAGTACTGAATCTTCAGTGTGTATCTTGACAATGGCTAAATAGTAATGGTAACACCTTTACTAAGGAGCCTTCACTGGCCCCCCCATACATATCAGCACTGATTAAACAGCGTGTCACGTCTCGTCCTTTTAGGGCTTCAAGCACGGCTCGTCTTGAGCCTCTGCTGCTCAAAAGAAGAGGAAGACATGCGTCAAGACTCTTCTCAGTCTTGGCCTCCCAGTGGTGGAACAAACTCCCTCTTCCTATCAGATCTGTGGAGTCCCTCGCTGTCTTCAAGCGTCACCTGAAGACCCACCTCTTCAAGGAGCACCTTGGTGACTAACTATGCCTCCCTTTCCGCTTGCTTATTTTCCAAAAAGACCCTCTTATCCCCATCCCTTCCTTACTTTTGTCTTAACTTCTTACTTTTCTTTGACAGGAGTTGTTTAAGTGTACCTAGTGTGCAGTAACTTGGTTGGATAGTGTATGTTGGTTTAAGTTTGGCTTTACAGGTTTAAGAAACAGGACTACTGATGTACATCGCTCTGGATAAGAGTGTCAGCTAAATGCCATAAACGTAAATATAAATGTATTACCCACATATTACCATGTTACATATTACCACATATTGCAGTAACTGAATTGCATAAAGTGCGCTCAGAATGGGAGTCCGTCCAAAAAAACACATCACTCCAAATGTCAGCTAGATCAGCCCTCCCCCCCACCCCCAACCTTAAATGACGTCCCTGATGTCGCCTGAGGTCTATGTTTTGGAGAACCTCATAGCCAAGGCAAATCAAGCGTTACTTTGACCTTTTATAGGTGGCAAGGATTTCCCTGAGGGCAGGTGTGGGAATGCCTTTCTTTTCCAAAACTGGAACACGGAATTCGCTCCTTACTCCTGCTTGCTCCACTAGTCCACGCTAACAGCACCTACCATCCCTCCGACCTCCCTTCACCCATATCCATCTCTCTCTCTCTCTCTCTCTCTCTCTCTCTCTCTCTCTCTCTCTCTCTCTCTCCCCTCTCTCTCTCCTTCCATGCCCACATTCCTCGTTCCACAAACATGAATCCTCTATTAAACATTTATCAACCTCTTGTCCTGCACTGGTCAGCAGAGATAAGACATGCACACACCTGCAGTTACACCCTTTCTCATGGTACACTATATCCCAAAGTGACACACCAGAAACATGCTTGATTCATAATTTATTTACAACTATTTTCATCATTTACATAACCCACCTAGCCCACCTATGTTAAATTGCATTCATTTTAATAGGACTCGCTGTTATGAGTGATTTTGCATTGCAGATTTTGTGTCAAAAAGATTTCAAATGGGACATTTCATATTGAGCTCAACCTCAGCTAATGTTGACACCCAGCACTACGAAACCAAATGCCTTAATTTTACCCCTTAAAACTACCTTAATTTCCCATACAGGAAATGAAGGAAAATTAAGGGAAAAGTGCACAGATTAAGGCTGATAAAGGGGTAAAACTACTGAATTTTATAAAAAAAAAAATTCAAATTTGCCCCTTAAATTATAGAACCTCTTTAATTAATGCTTTAAATTTAAGATGAAGGGGTTTCACAGTCATGCCTTAAATCTAATTTTAAGGTAAAATTAAGGGGTCTGTTTCACAAATTAATGGCCACTTACATCAAATGAAATGGTGTATTTTTGGGGTAAATTAAGGTGGGGTTAAGCTTATTATAAGTAAATTGTGTTTCCTAGTGCAAATATGCACTGTCAACCTCTGAAGGGGCGGTGCTTCATACAACAGGGAGGAAATTCTAATTTAACCAGTGTAGCATTTCTTCCCCACTAACTATAAATAAACACATTCATTATAGGGTTAGAGTGAAAGCAGGAACTTGGTTTGTGGAGAATTCCAGCCTTGCATATCCCATATCCTTGTTTATTTTCTGACCTGCGCTCCACAGAAGCATTTCCACTTGCATGACCGCATGTTTACATTCTATTCACCCCTGTGTTGATTGTTGTCAAGATCCATCTCTGTCCACCTCCAAAGGTAACCCAATCATTGAGACCCTGAGTGTGTTTACCTGGCTTTCCATGAGGTCAACTGAAACGGGAACGCCATCCGACCCCCAAGAATGCCAAGACCCTTCTTAAAGCTTTTGGGGTACTTTCAGAATCTTTAATCTACGTTTAATAGTGTTCTCCACATCTGCAGGAACAACACTCCACGTCACTTCAATGTGAACGGCTGTACTCTGAGTAGGTGCTTGGATGGAAATATGTCCATGTTTGTGATATCACAACTAGAATGAATTTTGAAACGGGCCGCTTTGCTGCAAACACTGTGCTTTAAAACTTTAAAAGGATGAACATCAAACATTGTTTAAAAATTCTTTCAGTTTTCCATGATGTGGTTTCTTTAATACCCTAGGGACGAAAGCTAATTATTTATGATCGTTGTAAGAAATGAGAGATTTGGGGCGATTACGTTTTGGTCTGAGCTTTAAGGTAGAGATTTGTTTCAGCAGCCTGAAGGGATAAACACCCCCCTCTTCTCTCCTCCTACTCAGTGCTCAGGTATGCTGTTTACTGAGGAGAGGTAGGTGGACGATGAGTGGGTTTAAAGCTGTGGAGGGTCTTTGTCTCTAATCTTCCCTCTCTCTCTTTCTCTCTCTTTCTCTCTCTCTCTCTCTCTCTCTCTCACCCATCTCACTCCCCCCAGGCCAAATACCCATTCTCATTTCGTGGTTTAGCCTTTTGTCTATAATCATGTTCTTCCCTGGTTTTTTTCACTGCTTGCTCAACCTGGCAAATTGTTCCACCCATAAATGCATGCCTTCATTGCTACTATTGCAAAATTGGAAAGCAAAAAAATCCAGAGGGGAACCCTCAGGCCCTTCTCTAAGTTCACTGAAGGCCTAATGATTTCTGGGAAAAAAAACTTTTCTAATTTTCAGTAATTTAGTGATTTTTTAATTTCAACTCAGCAAGCTCAGCATTACTGCTGGTTCATCCTTATTAAGTCTTAATTGGAAATAATTGGTTAAACTCTTGAAATGGCCAAAAGAATTGATCCAGTAAGTTTTTTTTTAACTCAACAGTCTCTAAGTAGATATAGGGAAGCAAGCTCTCCTGTTGGTTGTGTTTGTAAGCACTGGGCTACAATCCTACTATATCACCACAACCACCAACACGGTAGAAACTGACAGTGGAATCAACCAATCATGTTTTGATTTCCTGTGGGTGGGGCCTATTTAGTAAGGGAGAACATCACTCTGGAAGTTCTACACACATCAGTGACTGAATATGAGCAGCAGCCTGAATAGTGGGTTTGATGTAGATAGTAAACAGCAGCATCTCTGTGTCAGGACTCTTAACTGAAGGAGTATCTGTAG
>JBBPCY010014023.1:0-15322 GCA_037974405.1 Brachyalestes nurse
CACAGAGGTTACCATCTCACACACACACACACACACACACACACACACACACACACACACACACACACACTCGCAGAGTGGTTTTATCCTCACTAGCCCTCCTGGATGCCATTTCTACAGGTCTGGAAAAAGGTCTTCTTTACAGAAGTAAAACTCTTTCTGTTCCTTATCTTGGTTGTCCGTGACCTGCTCTTGCTTTCTCTTCTCCTACTTGCTCCTTTTTTTTTCTTTTTTTTTCCCCCTCCACTCCCTCTCCCATTCTCACCAAGCCTCTTAGATTCGTACTCTTTCATTTGTTATGAAGTAAATTATTTAACTGCATAGTACATTAATGCCTATACCTGCACACTGTGCCCCCCTGTGGAAATGTCTGATATTGTTCTCCCAAGAGTTTGGTCAGTACTGGGCTGAAGGATGGTTTAATGCATGCGGTCATTAGTTCATACTGTTCTTCTTAAGGGCTATTATTATTATTATTATTATTATTATTATTATTATTATTATTATTATTATTATTATTATTATAGCTGAATTTGGTGTCTCTTCTCTTCGTTTTGTTTTAGTCTCTCTCTCTCTCTGTGTATCCATTATTTTTAATAGTATAAAAATCATATCATTTTTGAAATATTAGCAATGTTTCAACATCAAACGTCCGTTAATATCCCCTGCAGAGCACATGTATGTCTATTTCTTCGATTGATCAGGAGCAGAGTACTGGTTGTTAAAAAATAAGTTTATTTTTGTGGTCGAGTCCCCTCTGTAATATAAGGGGAGAGAGAAGGAGAGAGAGAGAACGGTTGAGTCGCCTTTAAAATATGTGACCGAGAGAGAGTCTTTGATGTCACTTTTATCGAGGCTGGAAAAGGAAAAAAAGGCAAAAACAAAATACAGTTTGTTGGTCATCAATCAAGAGTTACAGTACACAGCATCATTTTAATGACCTGTATGAATCACACACTGACAAAAGTAGTAGTAGTGCTACATTTCATAGTAGCTAGCGAATCATCAGGAGCTGTTACTGAGCGACAGGACTGCAATAATAAGGCTGCGGTTAACGAGCTCTCTCTCTTTCTCTCGCTGCAGTTGGGCATGCAGGAGTACTGGCTGCACAAGGTGAACGGAGGCATGGTGCTGCTGAGCTTCTTCCTGTGCCGCATCGTGCTGTTCCCCTACATGTACTGGGTGTACGGCGCTCAGTACGGCATCCCCCTCTACAGCGTGCCCTTCCACATCCCGCTCTGTGCCAACCTGGGCAACCTGTGCATCCTGGCGCCGCAGGTCTACTGGTTCGTGCTGCTCTGTCGAAAGGGCTACAGGCTCTACAAGCGTCAGTGTAACGGAAAGGGCCAGGCCTCGCCCTTATCCCCCACAGAGCCGCGCTCCAAAGCAGAGTAGGGCAAACACCAACCGCTAGGATTCTCCAGTACTGCTAGTACTGCAGCTGCTTCAGCTATCACTTATTCTAAGAAAGGACTATTAGTATTTCTCTTTACTCTGCGCACACACACACACACACACACACACACACACACACACACACACATACACGCACACACACGGCTGTTACAGTGCTGCTCCGCTATGTTTAACTGGAGCAGCTTTATTGAACCCACCCTTTCTTTAGCTTCTTTATGTCCATGGGTGGAAGTGGTCTCCCCTTTATCTGTGTTCATGAGGGACATAAGGGAGTCATATCAGTGAAAGCTCATGACCCTCTCATCGCTGTCTAGATACTGGAGTATTGTTCACAGTTTGGAGTGATGTTACTGGAACTTTTGTTTTCCTTTTATTCTTTGCACACCCGTAGACGACGATATTCCACCCTCCTCAGAAGTTTGTAAGAGGTGAGTTGATGTATTATGGAGAGGTGAGGGTTGTTCAAGGGTGCTGGACTTCATCTAGGAGTGACTACCACTTAACAAACTCTTAGTAATCTTTTTGCACCAGCACTGATTCTCAACCCCCCTTTGAATTTCGCTTATAATCAAATTATTATTATTTTTTTTGGTAGTAATTTTTTTTTTCTAGGCCTCATCTCCATTCCGCATTGCTTGGCCTCTACCCCATGACTTTCACTCCAGAAGCCTCACGGGTTCCCACATTTTTAAAGCATATCCTCAACTATTGTCTTTATTTATGGCTGATAACTGTAGTTCTGTTCGTGTTTTTTGGGGCTGTTTATATACACTATATTCTCTTTCGAATCACAAGTCTTACACTAGTTCATCACACCTTCAGACCCATTTCACTTCGGAAAACGTGCGACTCCTCAGGTCCACAAGGAGCAGGGAGAGCTTCAGGCCGCATGTTGAGCAGTTTCCTCCGGGATCAATAAAGTCTTCTGATTCTGATTCTGATTCCGATGTTTACATAACAGACCTAAGGAGTCCAAGAGTAGATAAGACCAGAAAGTGATAAAAGAGGAGCCAATGGACGTTTCTGTTGCACAGACCTCACTTTGGGCTTAAAGGGGAATTCTACTGATTTTTCAAAATTTCTCCACAATTCAAGACATTAATTATGTCTACAGGTTATGAAGCTTTGCCGAGAAAGTGACCAACTCTTTATTTTAATTTCTCTACAGCAGTAGTGACCAGTGACCAGTGAACCTACATTTGTCTACTTTTATTTACATGTTTACCTGCATGAGGGACATTCCAAAAGTTTCCACACTTATTAAACTCTATTAATTAAGATTTCCAAAGAAATGACATTACATTTCTATGTAGGCACCTTCCTTTAGGATGTAGTTTTCCCAGCGTTGTACCAACTTTTTAATGCTATCGGCAAAAAACCGTTTTCGGTTGAGCGCGTAGCCACTGACACACCATCATCATCATCATCATCATCACCATCCTCATCATCACATGAAAGTCTTCTTCCCCCTAAAGCTCCTTTGCGCTCCAGAGAGGTGGAAATCCGATGGCACTGAATGGCACTAAACTCTCAGACACGCCCAACTCCTACTTATCCAGCCTCCACCAAAAAATATACAAGTGCGGAAACGTTTTCAGCGTCCCTCATAGAATTGATGGTGGTACATTAGGATAAAGGTTTTCTTTGGCTTTTCTTTTGCTACCATTTTTGCCTCACCACACTTTGCCATGTACCCCGTCATGAAGGTATTTAAAAAAAAAAAAAAAACCCACCTTGTCAAAAACAAATTCTCAAAATTTCCATCGTAAATTTCTCGTAAGTTTTTCTGGTTAATTTCACAGTTCACAGTTCTGACTCAGGAAGCTTCTGTTGAATGGGTTTGTGTATTTCACACCAAACCACTTTAATTAGACGTGTCAATTTGAAAAATCAGTTGAAGCCCCTTTTAAGATTTCCAGTTTTGGTGAGGAATCTGTCTTTGTGGAACATCTTTGCTTTGTTGCCATGGTAGCCAAGGCTTCTGGTAGTTCCTGGGCTGTTACATGGTGGGGGTGGAGGTCTTGCATGGGAAGAAAAGGGGGCTTTACAACACTCGGCATATCTTACAGGTCACTGAAGTCCTGGGGGGCATCTCTGGGCTGTAGATAAAGCAATAACACTGGATGAAAGACAGGGTATTATGGATTGTTACTGTAATAGTGCAGAATGGGGCCAGGTCACAGAGAGGGCAAACTGCACTGTGCTCCTAACAGTATAACAGAAACTGTGGTTGTAATGAAGTGTTTATCAGGGTTTTGTTCTGAGTACATACTGGTTTAAGAGGTCGATGCAGAATGCAGTGGATCCTTGGTAACGTTGCTGAGCTGAAGCTGAAGTTGGGCTGTAATCGATCTTTCCGTGCTCCACCCATTAATGCATGTTTTGTAGCAGTTGGTCGGACAAGCTTATGACAATGCTAGTAGAGTTTCTGTTTAAGTAAGTAAGTGAGTAATGTGAACCCTGTGTACAGCACACAGTGTTGTCAATGTGAAATTCTTTCTCTCAATTTATCCCATTCACCCAGTCAAGGGTACCTCAGTGGTGTCACTGGCAGTCCTGGGATTCGAACCCACAACCTTTCGATTGCAGGGGCAACTCCAAAACCCCCAAGCCATTAGCTGCCCCAACTGCTAAACTATTGAGAAAATATACAAAGAGCATATCTTAAATTATTTTACATGTCCTACATATAGTCTGTAACACTGCAACCATTCACACACATCACAGATAAATAATATTAGTTATTAATTAGTCATTTAAAAATGACATTTGTGGGCAGAGCAAAGGTAGGTCTGTTAGGCCTGGGCCCATACGCTTGAAGCTTCTCAGAGCAAGGATGCTAATGTAGGATGTGTGAGTGTAATACGAAGTTTAAGAGCAATCTGATGGAATTTGAGAAGCTTTAGAGCTAAAAAATGATTTTCAGTGGAGACCCTCCATCGGTCGTTTGGTTCTGGATGCTTTTTAGGCTGTCCAGAAAAAAAACCTCCTTTAGAGAAATAATCTTGTATGGTGCAGTTAAGATGCTGCTGACCTGTTTTCTGTACGAATAATTTTGTGCATATTAGCTTTAGTCCTAGCATGGAACTCAGAGAACCTTCTTCAAAGGGCATTAGCATTTCCTGAATGTAGCTTTGGGAACAGACTTTCAGTGAATGCAAGATCACAACATACACTCTTTTACTGAAGTAACTTTTAGATTGCGTAAAAGCACTTTCAGCAGCACATACCTTTACGACGTTAAAATATTTACGAGGAATGACTTGCTTCATCCTATTTCTAAGCTGAGCTGAAGCTCGTCACTGCCTTTCGATCGTGTGGTTCTGTAAAAGCAATAGTGGGGTGCGAGATTTGTACCATAGTGGATCTAGTTTTTCTTTCTTTTTTGCTTTAAAGCAGTGAATGCTTCCGGCTTTTTTTGTAGCACAATGTTCACAACATATTCATAAAGGCACCATTTGGAAGTTCAAGCACCTAACTTGCACAGCCAAAAGCTTTAACTTTGGATAGTTTGATAGTTTTGCCCTATTTCTTCAGGACATTGTGTTATTAAACTACATCACGTTGTTTTAGTTTACTCTGTAACCTTTACTTCATTCGAATGATCAGTTTAGTCCTTTTTTAAAATTCTCATCTAATCCTGTTTGGTTTTTCCAGTTCGATGAGGAACGGATCTGTTTCTTTTTGTCTTACCGGGCATTCGATCTCTCCATTGGTCAGTTCAGTTGTTAAATTTGTGTTTTTCTTTTACTCAGTCTTAAAGGAATAGTTTGGCCAAACATAACATAACCAACAGAGACTAGAAGCTTTAGGCTACCCAGTTCCCTTAGCAATTTTTTTTAGCAAAATGAGCATCTTCTGACTGATTCCATTCTTAAATAATCTTTCTCTTCTTTATTAATATATCCTTTTCCCCTCTTACCTATGAGCACGGCAACCATGCCTATTATTTATCTGGGCCTCTTCCCACATCTGACTTTTGATTATAGGTCATATATTTGAAGAAAAGAGGTGTGTGTGTGTGCACTTTTACTGTGATTTATACATCATTTACATCATATCAGTAGCATTTTTTTGTAGGGAACAATGATTTCATTGAATAATTATTGAATGTGTGCATTTCTGCATGGAATCTGTCTTCTACCCAGAACCTAAAGGTCAGCTGTGGTGGGCTCTAATAACCCTGTTTTTCTTTTTCTTTTTTTTTTTTTTGTGATGCTGAGAGATTTTAACACTGCTGTACGAAGTCTTAGGCCTGGTCTGTTACGAGGCTTCCTTTCTGCTCAGGGTTTGGTGAAGATGATGATGCTGTCGGTAGAGGTTTATTTTAGATATAAAGATGAAACTGTGAGTTTAAAAAAAAAAAAAAAAAAAACAACTGAGAAAAAAAAAGAAACTGAAACTGAAAACGGCCCGCATGACACGACCGAGGCTCTTGTACTGTACCGTTCATTTGGTTTGTGTTAGTTTGCTTTCTGACATGACTTGCGATATTGCAACGCTAGGGGTTGGTAGACCAAAGAGTGTCAGGCACTTTACTCAGCAGTGACAATTAGTGTCATACCGTACCATAGTTCACTGTAGTTAACATTTCCACGAGTCTCTGTACTTCCACACTCCCAAGCATGGGCGCCGGAACCATTATTATATTATACTTCTAACCATATTATCCTACAGGGGGTCCTCGAGTTACGACACAGATCCGTTCCTGTGGCAGTGATGTAACCCGAATTTTGGTGTAAGTCGAAACACACCCTAGCCTGAGTCACTTATAGATCCTAACACAGTTGTAAAATCATAATCTAGAACATAAAAAAGGCCACAGAAAAAGAAAAAGGACAAATATACGGTACTTTTACTATTAACAGTCCAAAATGGCGGCGGTAAGCGCACTGCGTATTCTACGTATTCTTCCGCCATACACAACCAAACTAGTTCGCCCACGTAGTCCATAAGTACGACGAAACACGTCTCAATTTGTAAAAGTTTTCATGGGAGTGAGCGTCGTAAACTCGAAACGTTGTATGTTGAGATGGTTGTAACCCAAGGAACCCCTGTACTTATATAATATGGCTATTATATATGGTTGTAATATAACCATATTATATTTTAAAATCATTCATTTCATCATTTACTCCTCTAATCCGCCCAGTGATTTGTATGAGGGAAACACGCGAGACCACCCACACCATCAGTGTGTCCCCCCCCACTTTAAAAATGTTTCCGACGCCCCTGCTCCCAAGCAAATTTGGCAAAGAAACTAGTTTACACATATTTGTCCTTTCCTCAAATGTCAATGAGCCAATAATCGGTTTCTGAAGTTTGGCCAAAAAAACAAAAATGAACATTTCAGGCTACCACTTTTGTCCATTGTTATAGAAATCAATGTGTAGTAGAGGGCCTGAAACCACACAAGCAAGCCTATTTGAGAATATTAGATGTGGAATGAGACCTGCATACAGTTTACTCAATACTAATTGGTACGTAAAAGTTAGGTACATTTTAATTAGCTCCTAAATTCAACTGAACATGGCTGATTTGGGGAAAGCATCAAGGTTTTTGTCAAATGATTCCTTTAACTTGGAGCTGAGTATGAAAGTACAGAACGACTTTCATTTATCTGGCAGAATGAATGAGAATATGCTGGAGCACAGAGAACATTTTTGGTTCCATTGGATTCTGCTTCTTTTAGTGCTCTGAAACTTTCTAGGTTTGACTTTTGCTGTACATATAGAGCTCAAAGAGTTTAAATAAGAGAAAGCAGTGGGTTGAGAATGTGGTTGAAAATATGTTGGTGCAAAATATATTTATATATATATTTTTTGGTTTGAATACATATCCATGCTTCCATGGAGACGGACTCTCTCTTGAAGGGGCGTTCGGTCTTGACACATTTTTTTTTGCCCGCTTGCAGTATCTGGATAAAAAAGCAGCCAGTGCAAACGATAATCAAATGGTTAGATTTCGAAAACGAATAATTTGTCGTCCTACCAAGATTCGACTCCTGAACGCCTGTGTTGTCCAAATTGAAGTGTGTCGAATTCGAAAAAAAATCCAGTGCCTTGTGTTAAATCTGTGTGCGGTCTCCACACAAGCTTGGCGCAAACCGGATCTCTGGTCAGGTCGTATTCACAGGTTTGTGATTTGTCTTTAGACTTAAAGGGAAAGTTCATCGGGTTTTTTTTTTTCCAAAAAGGTTTCTGATGTCTGCTCGCCTTACTTGCTCTGAGATTAACGAGTGGGCGAGTGCAATAAATTTCCTGGAGCTTTACCTTGACTTGTGACTGTTCGACGTAAACGGAGTGCATTAGGCCAGATAACGGCCCACCAAGTTGAAATTCTGAAAGTCATGGACGAATATTTTTGGAAATCTGGTGAACCTTTCCTTTAAGGGATGGATGCGCGGTCCATCTTTCATCTTAACAAGTGTGGTTTTTATTTATTTTCCCCTTTTATTTCAAGCTAGCTGCCTGTCCTGGAGCTAGTCATTAAAGTCATGTATGTCGTTTTGTTTGTTTGTTTTTTTTGAATATCAAAGTCAAAATAGGTTTTGGTGTGCTGTACTTTTAATCGATTAAATGAAATGAAGTACCTCCCAGTTCCATCATGTTGTTTGTGGTGGCAGTACTCAACACGATTAGCACACAGCCTAGCTATGCAGCTCATTATGCAGCCAGTCAGCCACCCTGCCATACTTGAACTGCAGTGTGTCAGTGTCTTACTATGCAAGATGAAGACCACGCCACATCCAGCGCAACTCCTTCAAACGCATTCCCCCCCTCCCTTCTCTGATCCGCACATTTCGGCTTCACCGAGAACCCACTTCACAGTTTAGAAGCACGTCTGGGAGGAAGGAACTCGTTCAGAGAGTTGGAACACAATCAAGTGCATCGTTGCTTTTTTAATCATTCCATAATACGGAATTTCTTTCCTTTCCGAGAGTTACATCATATCTGGCGTCACACACAGATTTCAGATTTTCCACACTGACAACCTTTAACACTCCCTGCCTCGTCTTATTTTTGATAACATTCTGATTTTTGAAATATATTTATAGATCAGATTTGCTCATATATATAAATATATACATATAAAATATGAGATCTTGGATTTTTTGTTTGTAGTGTGTGAGCTTAAGAAATTTCTTGTTTGAAAGAAAATGGGCTACTGCATGAAATTAACCTACAGCTGATTGAAAAGGATTTATTTTTTTGAATTTTTGTGAATCCAGACACCCTTTTCAGAGAAGTAAAATCTTATTTGCTGAAATCGTGTGTGTATATATGTGTGTTTTGTTTTTTGGGTTTTTTTGCAAAGGGGAACTCTCTATGAACTAATGCGGCTGGACAAGAATCGACAGAATATCCCAGAAGACAACAAAAGTCCGTTTTAGGCTTTAATTACAGATCCCGTCTGACTGAAAATGGCCACGACCATGACTAGCGTATGTGTTAGTTACAGCCTTTAAGCTACAGCTCAAAAATAAAGAACCAGATTATTTCCCAGACCGGGATTAATGTATTTTCCATTGAAAGGAATATACTAATGAACAGTTCTGAATCGAGACAGAAATCCATCTGTGATTTGGCTCAGATGAATACAAAAATGATTCAATGTCCCGTAAAACCGTGATGGCTGAGACTAACCATGAAAATCATTCCACCCCTAGAAAATTATTACTGTATTGAGTTACACCATTACACACCACACCATGTCCAAGATTTTGTCAAAACTTACAGAAGTAATCAATGGAGTCTTGCCTCTGCACTGGTCAAAATTCGGTCATTCACACTCAACCGTTCCGAGAGGGGTCAATAAATCGTATCGTGTTCAAAGCAAGTCTTGATTCTTTCTTTGTAAAGCAACCATCTTACTGCAGACTTACAGGAAACATCACTCATTCATTAGAAACAACACCTCACATTAAATAAGGTTTTATTTCTAATGATGATTACGGACAAAAGGAATGGGACGCCTGACCACCGCGACTTATAGCCCTTAGTTAATTACTAATTACTACATAGCTGTATATTTACAGGTCATTTGGCAATAACTGCAAATTCAGCCAAAGCATTCTTATAGGTCTTGTTTAATATTATTCTTGTACAGGCATAAGCCTTAATAATACTAATAATAACAGTATTAGTAGTGCTATAATAATAATAGAATATCCATCGATCTGGGGGGGTCAGGCCTATGCAGAGCATTGCAGCCCCAAAGCCTGATACTGCTGGGCCCCAGGACAAAGAAGTTTTAGAAATGCTGCACTAATAGAACAATAGTTCATTGTTTAGCCCAAATTGCTATCATCACCTCATGAATTAATAATGCCTTCTGGCTTACATCATTCAATACAAAAACAGCTGGGGGACAACGAGAGAATACTTTAATTCCTTTATGAGATCTTTTATATGAATGAAAAACTTCAGAATGACTTACTTTACTTGCTTTCTGCATGATGATGATGCTGCTGCTGCTATTAAGTTATATAGTTTTTACATCCCATTCATTTCAGCATTATAAAAGGAGCAGCACATACTGACCCTTACACACTGAACACGTTTCTAAAAACACATTTACACCCTTGTCTAACTGGTCCACTCAGGAAACTGGACTGGAAAGTCAGTTCTCCATGAGAACGAGTCCAGACGCTTTGACAAGCAAGGAAAGGCTGCCAAAATTCAGGTTTTATACTCAGTGTCCGCACTTGGCTGTGTTGAGCTGTTGTGTATCCCAGCGGGTGGATAACCAGTCCAACTCAGGAGGTCCCGAAGACGACGCTCACCGCAGGTAGTACTCGATGACGGCAGAGAAAGCGGCAAACCCTCCACAGCCCAGAACTCCAGCCTTCAAGCCAGCTAGAGGACAAAAGACAGTTACAGTACAGGACACGAATCACTGATCATCACAGCTCCAACCTTTTTCTTTCTCTTCTATCAATAAATTCCTGATGTATTTTGACCAAATCTTCCCTCACCGTTTTATCAAAACTGTGTTACAGTTCCTTGCTCTCTTTGAGCGTTCAACCAGCCTAGCCAGCACTTCATGTAACCCACAAGGACAAAAGTATTGGGACCATTACACCAACAGGGACTTTAATTTGGAGTTGGTCCTTCTTTGCAGCTATAACAGCTTCCACTCTTCTTATCAAGCACTGATGTTGGACGAGAAGGCCTGGATCACAATCTCCATTCCAGTTCATCCCAAAGGTGCTGGATGGGGTTGAGGTCAGGACTCTATGTGGACCAGTCAAGTTCTTCCACACCGAACTCATCCAATCATGACTTTATAGAGCTTGGGGCACTGTCATGCTGGAATAGAAAAGGTTCTTCCCTAAACTGGCTCCTGAATGTCTTGGGAAACTGAAGCATAAAGATTTTCCTTCCCTGTAAATAAGAGGTCTGCCCCAAAGCCTGAAAAACAGGTGTGTCCCAATACATTTGTTCATGTAATGTATGTCCTTACTCCTAATACTGAACTGAACAAAACAGTGTGTTCACCAAAAACAGGATTGAGCCTTAATGTGGTGACGTCTTAATGGGGCATTCCAGTCCAAATCTAGATTTCCATGTTATCTGTCATGTCATTGCAGAATTCTACTGTAATGCAGCTTTATATCCTTCATATATCATCAGGTTGGCTCTCAGAAACCCTGAAATCTGCTTTACCGCACTTCTATCTTGTTTTTGTTTTCATCCAAACGCTGCTAGATGTTTAAAATTATAATCCAAACAATATTTTACACATATTTATACTCCCTGGACCTTTAAAAAGGTACAGAATAAAGGTGATCTGAGTCCTACCTCTGAATCCAATGGCACCTCCAGTGATGCAGCCACTGTATACTGCGTTTTTCCAGTCAGATTTCCCACGGTGCTGGAAGAGAGATTTATGCAAACGTTACTTGCATCAGCAAAAAGCCACAGGGATCCACTAGAGGGAGTCATTTAGAAATCTAAGCGTTGAGTATTAAGGAAATTCCAGACCAGAGGTCACTAGTCTAGCCAAGGCTGTCCTTCAGAGTTTTGTTCTAACCATAATCTACCACACCACATTTGTTTAGGTTTCCCAAGGCCCTTGTTTAGCTGGATCAGGTATGTAAGATTTGGGACAAAGAGAAAATTGTAGAAACACACAGTGCTCTCGGAGACGGATGACCACCATTTTGGAAAGTGACGACATATTTAAAGGCTAAATTCTAACATATTATATGAAACTAGCTGCATTTCAATGAGAAAATGTGAAGAGAGATTGCATAACTGCAATAAAACCAGTGTTTGGAGACACAAACAATGAATGAACGCGCATAAATGGCTCTTACCAAGCTATTTATGGTTAAGGACGGCTGAAAGCTCTCGTAGCTGCATTCTCTGGCTGATTGTTTTTAATTAAACCTCAACAAGCAGTGAAACACGTGTTTTTTCAGCTTTAATGTCTTGAAGTCTGCTGTGTTTGTTTGTTTGTGTTTCACCACGTTTGTCCCTTTCTGGCCCCCATAGCTGTGACGTCACAGTCTCTCTCCCTGACATATTTGAAAGGCGATTCGACCATTCTCTTTCTCTCCCCATATATTTCAGAAGAAATAAGGTTTTAAAAACGATCAATACTTAGCTCCTGATCAACCGATTGATTAACGTAATATAAGGGCAGGGTCTAGAATTTTTCCAATTACTCACACAGCCTTGGAGGAGAAGCGGCTCCACAAAACGGGTGGAATAAATATGATAAAAATAATAATTACTTAATTTAATACATATAATAATACATATAAAACTGTCCAACATAAGACATGAAAAAGTATTGAAAAAAGAATACATGAAACTTACTGATTCTATGATGCACTCTGTACACGAGAACATTGCGCCTACGATGGCAAAATTTTTGGCATAGGACATTCCTCTTTGACCCATGTCCCTCAAAACCTCTCTCGCCGTGGGAGTCTTCAGTGGGTCCTTGGGATCAAACCCAACATTAGTGTCAATCCCTGCTGTGAAGACTCCAAAAGCACCTCCCAATACAAACCCTAGCAAGAAAAATACATTTAACACGTCACACAAATATAATATGTCTCCATGCATTTATTACAGCATCACTATAATACATATATTTCTTGTATTTTTGTGTTTTCCCTGAAGTCTACTTATATTTGTGTGGGTTTGTGTACAGGTTAAACAGGCAAATATATGTTAATGAGCAGGGGGTTTTGTAACATCACAAAAATAGTCCGTTAAAAACTGCTTCACAGCTTTAACTGAATGGTCTGGATGGTATAGTTTGAAACTAACAACATCAAACGCATAAAAACCCCAGAAAAAATACGTTTTCTATGATCTAGGCCCTCTGTTGCCTTTAATAATTTCTATTATAGTAATGCAAAGACTTCTAGTTTTATACTATTTGGGGAAGCACGACATAATGAAACGTGGTATTATTGTGGAGCCTGTATCAGCGTATAGTGTATTACAAAGCTAACAGGATTTGTACAAGAACAATAAAAACGATCTACAATCTCATGCTACAGTTTCTGTATTTGAATGCAATGTCATTAAAGTCCCTGTTGGTGTGTTGGTCAGGTGTCCCTATACTTTAGGACAGTGTGTGTAAAGGTGTTTTACCCCCCACGCAGGCCAGGGCTGCTTTAAACGCGCAGCTCTCCATTCCTCGCTCGATCATTTTCTGCTCCTCCGTCTTCTGGGGATTCGGTAAGCCCCCCATCACTCGGGGGTCCAGATCTTTGACCTGTCTCTTGTCCCCAATGAGGTGCTGCAGCACGGTGCTGTACTGTAAATACTCTCCATGCTCGGACCGCTCCTCTCCTCCACCGGGCGCCGCCATGACCAACCTCCGTCTGGTAAACACAGCGACAGAAAACAAAATCTTGATTCAGCGAAACGTCGAGAACAGTAAGTGAACGAATTAAACCAATTAAACCAGTTTTAAAAAAATTACACATTTTCACATTCATAAAATAATACAATTTTATGGACCATTACTTATTGCACTTTGTGAGATTCATAGTAGACAGTTATTCACGGACGCAGATTCGACATTGGGATTGACCTTCTGTATTCTAACATTATTGTGTTTATTAATGATTAGTTTAATATACAATAACAACAACCAAACTAATCATACGGAAAACGTATTAATATTGTTAAATTTAATCATACTGATTGAATGTTACTGAATGTTGATACCACTGCCATATATTGATCGAGTGTTAATAAATTCTTTTTAATTGAATAAAAATGTTACAAATTAAATTAATGATCATTATTATTATCATTACCATATATTGACAGAACGTATAATCATTGCCATGTATTGACTGAATATTACTGAATGTTAATATCATTACCTTTTCATCTGCTGCTATTTTTGTCTGCCGCTGTTTTCGTCTGCTGTTATTGCATTTATTTTTTATTTAATTAATGCTAAGCCACTTTCATTTTGCACTACTGATCTGCAGGTTAGTCTTGGTGTAAAAAATGCATGGAATTCCTGAATAACATTATTATTATTATTATTATTATTATTATTATTATTATTATTATTATTATTATTATTATTATTATTATTATTATTATTAAATAATAATTCAAATAAAAGTTTATTACAACAACAATCGCCATCATCATTAGAAGTAATATTGTGGTAATGGGCCTAGTGGGGAGGGTACTTGCCTCTGGACCACGAGGTGATGGGTTCGAATCCTACCTTCAGCATACCACCACTGGGTTCCTGAGCAAGATCCTTAATTCCAAGTTGCTCCAGGGAGACTTTGGATAAGAGCTAAATGCCGTAATTTATTGGTCGTAAATTATTATTAGTACTATTACATTTCACTCTGAATGGCTTTTGTATTTTAATTACTAGCTAGAAAGCTTAAATTCAAATAAAAGTTTACTATAATAATAATTAATATAATAAATACACAAAATAGGGTCCAAAGTAGGGTGACTACACTGGGACCTGCCCATCTTCTTTAAGCCCATCTTCTTCTGCCCATCTTCTTTAAGATTTCTCAGCAGTGAAATTTAGGAGAATGTTCATAGTGTCCACTAGATGGCAGTGTTGTGTACAATGTGGTGTCACCATCTTTTTAGCCAGTCTCTAGTAGCGACAGAAACATCTGAAACTAGAGAGCGAGGAGTAGCCTGCAGTCATGGATTTGTGTGTGAAATTGATTCTTGATATACAGGTTAGGCAATTTATTATTTCTTGTACCTTTGATTTTTGAAACATCAAATGATTTCATAGTTTATTAGCAAACATTAGCAATTTCTACGTTACTTGTCACTTAGATAAACTATTATATACCTTTCCAGATGAAAAACACTTTATAAGTAGTTTATATTATCGATATTAAATCTAAAAAATAGTCTCAAAATATAATAAACTTTTAGTGTCTGAATCAAGAGCAACCAAGAGCCAATCAGATTACATGAGGAGAAATTCAACTATCCAGTCAGATTGCAAATTCAATTAGATGTGAATTATTTAGTTGGAAAGCAGAGGATTTTTAACTAACCAATCAGATTAGAAGGGGGAAATCAGTTAGCCAATTAGAGTGCAGCAAAGACCATTCAATTAATCAATCAGAGGGAGAAAAAACAAAACTGCTTTGGAATGAGGTGGACTGCAGGAGGGAGTATCAGAATGCAGGGGTGGATTGTGTTACTCTCATTAGTTTTGTGGTGCAGTGGAAACGTGCTGGTTATAGAGCTGCCTCTGTGATCACAAGGTTGCTGGTTTGAATCCCAGGACTGCTAGTGGCACCACTGAGGTTTCCTTGAGGAAGGTAAAGTGGCCAGCTGTGAACAGTATGAAATTCTTTCTCTGTATTTAACCCATTCACCAAGTAAAGCAGGGGGCGCCAATGAGGGGCGCCGGGGAGCAGTGTGTG
>JBBPCY010014034.1:0-15322 GCA_037974405.1 Brachyalestes nurse
CTTGATGTCGTGCTTTCGGGTGGGGGGGGGGGTTGTTGATGGGATTCCGCCCTAGCCCAGATTTACGTTATTCTTCTCGATATCGTGTTTTCGGGTTGGGGGGGCGTGGTTTGATGACGGGAGTCCGCGTCGGGCCAAAATTACCCAGCCGGCCCAAAATTGACATCGGTCCACCGGGTAAATATAAGTATTGTTAATTCAGTTCATTTAAATTTAATTCATAAAGCACTTTTACAACCAACATTGTGACAAAACTGCTTTACAGTATCCACGTCCAAGCCCCTAGTGAGCAAACTAAGGGCGACAGAGGTGAGGAAAAAGTCCCTACTTTAGGTACCCTGAATTCAGTTTTATTTTTTCTTGTACTACAATGAAAACGCCATGTGAAAAACAGTCCATAGGAACAATTAATTATGTCAAAAAGGTTCTGAATGCAGTTAGTATACAACCTGCATTCAGTACTTCATGTACCCTTATTGTGTCTGTCATGAGTTATGATCGGTAGGATTGACAAGTGACTTAGGCTAGGGTGTGTCATAACATCTAATGATAATTCCATTTATTCATCCATCTATTATCTAAACATATCCTTAAACAGAGTCGCAGGGGTGCTGGAACCTGTCCTAGCAGTCACAGGGCAAAAGAAAGGGAAACATCTTGGAGAGACTGCCAGGTTGTCTCAGGGCAGACACACAGACAAACACACCTTGTGGCAATTTCATGTCTCTAATTTGCCTGATGTGCATGTCTTAAAAGCGAAATACACAGCAGAAACCTAAACAGGCATGGGAAGAACATGCAAACTCCTCACAGACAGGAACCTTGGGCACCCCAACAAGGAATCAAACCCAGGATCTGCTTGCTGAGAAGAAACAGTGTTACCTACCACACCACTGTGCCACTCTCAAGGATAATAACATCCCGCATTACTCACACCAAGGAGGAAATAAAAGAGAATCAAACTTGTGTCATAGTGTTTTTATCTTCGAGCAGTATAACTTGGTAATAACTGACCCCTCAGCCATGATGTCAACAGTTTTGTAGATTGCATTATTGCAGAGAAAATTTTTTTTTAAAAAAGTGTAAAGAGAGAGTAAAAGTGCAGCCTAAGTGCAGTCTTTTGCAGGTCCAAACCACTGCTGTGGTTAAAGATGGTTGGCCAACAAAACTGTCCTCATATATTTCAATTTTGTAAAATGTCACTCTGTCAAGCTCTTGTGCGTTCAGGAAAAGCATGTTAAAGATGCATTAGGCATACATATGTGAACGTTATGCTTAGGACATACGTTGCAAGTTGTCTTTGTACTGCAACCTACAAGCCTATACAGCAAAATATTGTCATTAGACAAACAGCCGGACAAAGGATAATAACACTTACATAAACACAGAGGCAATTGCCAGTGGCAATATGGACAAAACACTATATGGACAAAAGTATTAGGACGTCTGAACATTACACCAACATTTAATAACATTGTAGTCAAATACATAGACTTTAATTGGTCCCCCCTTTGCGGCTAGAACAGCTTCCACTCTTCTTGGATAGCTTTCTGCAAGATTTTGGAGCGTTTTTGTCGGAATTTGTGTCCATTCATTCTGTACAGCATTTATGAGGTCAGGCACTGATGTTGGATGACAAAGCTTTGCGCACAATCTCAGACAAAAGCAACAAACCTTTTTACTTGAAATAGTACAACAAATGGTAAAATGGACAACAAATTTACAACAAATCATCAGAAGATCACATCTTACCTGGAGCAACTGACTAGATTTTAGAAATGAGAACTTTAACCCCTATGAAAGTCAAAAGAAGGATCAGTTGAGAAAACAGCAGGTGGTCTAATGCTCTGTCCACTTCAGAGCTGAGCGGAATCAGAGTTGGGGTGAAAATTTTCTTCTTCCGTTCTTTCGCTCATTATTTTTCCTTCATCTTGAATAGAATTACATAGCTACAGTATCTTATAATTTAGGCGATTGTATGCTAAATGAGGTATTTGATGCAACATGATTTTGCTCAGATTAATTACAAAACAAGTAAATCTAAAAATATAAAATAAACAGAACATATTATATTGTGAATGCCGGCCTGCAGAATGGCTGATGCTCACAGGCTGTGATCCCCATGCCCCCAGAGACACACACACACACACCAGCATGGATGAACAGTAAGTAATTATTTGCCTGACAGAAATATGAAAGTTCAAAACACAAACTAAACCACGACCAAACTTGGCCGAACCTACTCTTAGACTATCCAGCCTACCTTCTCTCAAGCCAAACTCTCTCTTTTGGACAGGCTGGTGAATCACAGTTCTGGTTCCTTCCTTGACAGTGTTTACCTGTCTCTCATCAAGGGAGGAGCCCTGTTCTAGGGCACATGACGGGAGCACCAGCATGTAGTGTGCAGCAGTGTGACATTTCTTGATTACTTGATGATCTACATGTTGTCCTCTGGTCCCAGTGATGTTATTATGTGCATATCAAATGTACTTTAGTTTTTTTTATTTATACATTAGCTGCTGTAATATCTAATGTAAATATTGCCCAGGCATTCAAATACGTTGTTAAATACATACCTTTCTATTTTACATTTGTAAAGGTTTTAGTCAGTTAACACAGTTTGACGGTAAGCCTGAATACCACACTTTAATGAGAATGTAGGAGAAAACATGTTAATTTCCCAACCAAATTGATGGTCTCTCATTTAAGTTCTTCAAACCCATGGGTTTGTGGTGAGCTACTACAGGAGCGTTATGTTATTACAATTGATTTCTGAGTGAATTTTGAGAGGACATGTTGCTTTTCACGTTTCACTGTCGACTCTACCTTGTTAAGGCTCATCAGTTTTGACAAGGTCTCCTGTGCCAATAGGACAATCTCCTGAGAGGAAGAAAAAGCTACTTAAAGTCAAGTCACATCCAACAGTTGTCTAGCTGTCAAAACAGTATGAAGTAGAATGCATTAAAAACTTTCACTATGTGCTTCAGTTCCTCCTGAGTATTTTTAGCAAGCAATTCATGTACCACACCACATCAAGAAAAGAAACAGAAAAACAAAAGGACAATGATTTGCAAGAAAATATCAAAGAGTCATTTTTGAGGTATTGTATGTGTCTTATTGTTTTTTTATTTGACATAAGTAAATAAGTACAATACATTTATGCTAAATATAAAAAGGTGCAAAAGCAAATGTACTGTATGTACTATTTGAATGTTTATTTTTAACCAATATTTCTACTATAATCTTTATAGTTACACACAAAGCTCTGCATGTTCACAAATGTGCCAAACATGTACCACTTTTGGTTCCCTAAAGAAGCTTTCAACAGACGGTTCTTTAATAATAGTTTTCTATATGAGACGTGCAAGCGTGCAGATCCTTGTTAAATAACCCTAAAGTGTGTTTTATACATTATTACGTACATTATGTTATGTCAGTATATTCTGAAATATAAAGAGAATGTTTTAATGTGTAAAACATTTTCAAATTTTCAATTTTTGGATGCAGTTTGTATCAGCCCTGTACACTAAGGTTACAGTTACAGTCAGAAAGTGAATGTGTATGCTGTGTTGTGTGTACAGTTTGATACGGCACGGTGCAATCACGATTTAGGGCTTTTTTCCGTGCTAGGACAACGCTTCACTATGCATTTTATTGCACAGTGTGTAACACCGCCATCTGCGCTAACTGGTGACTGTTTAGGGTTAAGGTTAGGGTAAGGTTTAGGGTTAGGGTTAGGGACTTTCCCCATTTCACGGCATTTCAACCTGTTTTATCACTTTGCAAACAAAAACTAATTATTCCTACTCTCCCTCAGTCAAGCGTTGTCCTAGCACGAAAAAGTGAAGCGTTGTCCTAGCACAAAAAAGAAAAACCTAAATCGAAGGAGAGCAAGGAGGATCTAAAGGACTGTTTTGAGTCTACTGTGTGGGAGGTGCTTTGTGATGACTATGGGGAGGATATAGACAGCCTTGTGACCTTTGTTATGGACTACATTAGGTTCTGTGTGGATAACACAGTACCCAACAGGACTGTGCTATGCTTTCCCAACAACAAACCGTAAAAAATCAAGGCTGTCCTCAAGCAGGAGAGGAGGGTCTTCAAATCAGTAGACAGGGAGCTGAAAAGGGTGCAAAGACGGCTGAAAGGGCTGATCAAGGATGAGAACGACAGCTTCAGCAGAACAATGTTAGCAACGTCGGGAGAGGCCTTAGAACCATCTCGGGCCACAAAGAACGAAGAACTCTCTGCCCGTGGGGGATGTGAGGTGGGCAAATTAACTGAATCACTTCTTTAACAGGTTTGATTCATCCTGGATGCAGTCTTCGACATCTGCTGCAGACACACCCTCCCCCACCGCAGTCACTTCACACCTTCTCCACACACTCTGCTCACGGGCTCCGCCCCTCCAACCACAGCATCCAGTACACATCCAGCACACGGCTCCAGCCCGTCTCTCTCAACCAGGTACAGATAGCATCAGCTCAAGGGTTGTCAGGTCCTGCGCAGATTAACTGTGTGCGGTGATGGAGCACATCTTCAACCTGAGCCTGAAACTGGGTAAAGTACGACAGGAAAACCTCTTGTGTGGTACCAGTGCCGAAGACCCCACATCCCAAGGACCTCAATAGCTACAGGCCGGTGGCTTTGACATCCCACCTGATGAATTAGAAGCACCAAATTTTGAAAAATATTATTTAGAAAATTAACTACAATATATCGTTAACTGGATACATCCAAACCAACAGAATAACCAGTGGTTAGAAATAGAATAGTATGAATGTAAAGAAACTTGTGGACCTACCATTTCTTAGCACTGCAATAAAACACCACAATTGTTTTAACAACACGGAAATCTCAACAACATTGACAGCCTGGTGGAAAATCAACAACATTTTTAACGTAAATACGAAACCCTGCAAACACACTCCAATATGGCACAATCCAGACTTTCTGCTCAACAAAAAAAACACTTTTCTTTAATGCATGGAAACTAAAGGGTATCACACATCTTGAACACCTTTTCCAGAACAATAGCTTTATCACTTTTCCACATCTCATTCATATGTATGATATTGGAGACGAGCAGTTTCTTCATTATCTACTCAACTCAACTCAACTCAACTCAGCCTTTATTTATATAGCACCTTACAGACATGACTCATGTCACCAAAGTGACTACAACTACAACTCAAAGCGGCCCTAAAATCTAAGATCAGTCTATCTTACAACAATCTACAACCATCTCAATTAGCAGAAGAAATTATATAAATTAATATCTAAGAAAAATCCAATGATTTCTATTCCAATCAAAGCATGGGAAAAAGATTTTGTCATTCAATTCTGATAATGAATTTTGTCTCCAAATCTGTAGTATCACCTTCACAATAACTAACAGTACTAATCTTATATAATCAATATAAGGTGAGCCACAGAGTACACATTACCCAGCATAAAAAGTACAAGAAAGTTCACATTGCACTTTAAAAACTGCAGAGGACTATTTCCACGCCATCTGGTCGTGTCCCCCCAACTCAACACTTCTGGCAAAAAGTCATCAACACAATCTCTTTTATTATGGACTGTAACATTCCACCATCCCCATCCCTCTGTCTGCTTGGTGACCACTCAATAATAAATCCATCAGTCCCAAATCTCAGACCTTTACCTGTTGCCTTGGCGATTGCCAAAAAAACAATACTGGAAAACCAGAAACACACTAAACATTATGCAACGGTCAAACCTCCTCAGAGAACACATATTAATGGAAAAAACAACATTACAGCATCAACTTCCACATTTCCAAGAAGTCTGGGGTCCTTTTATCACTCCTTTAGACTTAAAATTTAGAATTAATCAATTTTATTAATCCCCAACATTCCCACACAACACCTGTTTATCTGACACAAATATACATACATCTTATTTCTGTCTTACATCTTAAGTCCTGTCATGTCATTTTCTTTCTTCCATATAGTTCAATCATATATAAATATATATACACACACATTTTTTTTCTCCTTTCCTTGGGTTTTGTCTTGTCTTGTCAAGGGCATGTGGGTGGGTGAGGTACAGCTTCACTAAGGTTTTGTAACTGTAACTGTCCTCCTAAGAGGGGGGTGGTGGCAGGGCAAAGAATGAATGAGTTTTAATGACAAATAAAGGTTTGTTTCAGCTCTGGTCGTGAGTCACTTTTTCCACGCTGGAGGACCTTCTCTCCGGAATACACAGACAAACATGAAACTCAAATGCACAGTTCAGGAGGTTTTTTTTCCACACGCAGGACCTCCTGCCGCAGAGTCGACTCCTCCATAGCTTCAAGCAAACCTTCTGCCTTCAGAGGCTTGTATACCGTTTCTCCACGCTCCGTGGAGCTCTCACACCAGACTGGCGCTCTCGCGTTCATGCCTGTGGGAAGAGTAAGGAGACACACACACACTTAAATACCATGTAGACACGGATGGTATGGATTCCAGCTGACTGTGGCTTGGCTGGCTGCTGGCTCTCTCCACTACAACTGGAGAGACTGCTGAAAGAAACAGGGCACGTTTTAGTGTGCGTGTCCACCTTTTCTCCACTTCTACTGTTCAAGCACATCCACAAGAGCACTCACGACACAGGACTCAGACACACGACCCAGAGCCTTGACAAGGTTTTCTTTTGAGCTGAGTTGTTCAGGGAAGACTCGTCTGAACTGGAAGGGTAACCACACAACGATTCTGGAAATCGGCTGGCCATTTCTACCTACACACTCATGCAGACAACCAATCATACAGAGACAATAATCAAGGGACTTGAGTTTCACACAAGATAGATGGACACGTTGTTAGGTACCTAGCAACCCAGGTACCGAGCTAATGGCTGTTCCTAACTTTGTACTGTCCACTTTCTCCCGTGACAAAGCAAATTTCCCACTTGTGGGATTAATAAAGGTTTATCTTATCTTGTCTTATAATCAGTAGTGCCAGCCCTGCATTGTACACTTGTCAAACTCCTTCAGAGGTGGTCAAATCTTTAATAGACTTTCTTATGTGGTTTCTAAAATGGAAAAAAATGAAAATCTATGCTTCTAAATGGCTGCTACTACTGTTTTTAATTATGCAATATTCTTTCATCCATTTTCATAGTGTTAGGAAGTCTGTTAGCGTGACAGCAGAAAAACCCTACAGGTTCAAAAACAACGTGAGCAAGTCTGTCTGAAATGATTTAACAGCTCAAGGCTGTGAGCCAAGTATGTGATGATTTAGGCATGTAGTTTGCATGATGCCAACTTGGTGGCTATTCATTTTGGTTATATAGCTACATAAACCTTTTAGCCCCAATGCAATCCTCGCAGGCCCACTGGACTGAGCAAGGGGCTCCTCCCTTGTGGAGAGCTTTTTAAAAGGGCAGCCAGAGGACAGGGAGAACAGCCAGAGACAGGAGAGAAAGAGGTAGAGAGAGAGAGAAAGAGGCCGTATTTTATTTCAGTCCTGAGTGGTTGTGGTTTGGTTTGTGCGTTTTAACTGTTATGTCTTTTGTTTAAATAAAGATCCGTTGTGCATTCACTCTGATGCTTGTGTGTTGTTCTGGATGTGGGTTTAAGCTGCCCAGCCTGTGGGCATCGCTTGATCTACGGGCTGCGCGTTCACAGCAAACAAATACAAACCTCAGACGCCAAACATGCCTCAACTACGATTAGATGAAAGAGAAAACTGTCACTTCAGTATGCATGGACTACATACCTAAGACACTGTAAACATTTCACTGAGAGATGCTACCTGAGACCCTATTAGGAACAGTCTTCATGCACTGTCTTCACTGTTTCATAAAATCATCTTTCACCTGCACCCTGTATTGGCATGAACCCCAAACTCATACTTTGAGTCTGTTGCATGTTTCATTGCCAGATAATTTACAAAAAAGAAGTGCATGTTTAAAAAAAGCTGCATTTGTCTTCAAGGTGTACACTCACATTCATTTTGGTCAAGTTACTATTAGATTTTTTTTGGTCATAAATGCTTGCCGCTTCTCTGGGTACTTTGTATAATTTGCCAGCTGTTTTGAGAAAAAAATGTCTGCAAAATGAATAAACGTTAATGAACACAATGCCGATTAGACAATGACTCTTTTTTGGATTGTGGTTGGACAACACGATGAGGAACTTGTGATGATCAGTAGTGCTAGATGCGAAGAGCTGGTTCACTACAGATTGACAGCACAAAAAGTTCCAGGTTACGCTCCAATGCCCTTTTTAACATCTTCAAGATGTGGGACCTATGTAATAATGGAACCTTGTACACTAACCTGGTGATGATGTGTCAGGTCCCTCTGACATCACACATACCCACCATGACCTTGTCACTCCTCTGGGTGTTAAGACAAAATGTTTGCCACAACATTTTGGTTGCCATTCCTGTAGTTTGCCTGAAAGTGATAAGTGCCCGAGAGTTATTCTCACATTGTTGTCTTATATCTTTCTTGTCCACTGGATGTTCTATGGTCATTTCTAAAACAAAAGTCAATTCTTGAGGTTCACTTTAGATAATCCACTGTTGAAAATCTGGTCTCCCATTATCTGAACTCCACAACCAGGGTCACAGAGGATACTGGAGCCTATCCCAGTGGTCATAGGGGAAAAAAGCAGAGAAACACCCTGGACAAGTCACCACTCTATAACAGACACACACACACTGCATAGGGGCAATTAATCATCTCCAGTTCACTTGGCATGTATGTCTTTGGACTGCAGGAAATGTACTTGGCAGTAACTTACACAGGGGTTGAACATGCAGACTCAGCACAGAATGGACCCTTGAACGAACCAACCAGGAATTGCACCAGGGACTAGTGCTAGTGCATCACCAGGCCACCTTCCTTTGGAAATATTTTTGTCTTTTTTGGTTACTTTGGGAAGTTCTGCCACACAGATTGAAAAGTTGAGAATAAATCTCCAATTCCTTTTGACTAGTCGCAGAAAGGATTGCACCATCCTTTTGATTGCAGGTGCTGGAAAGCCCCTTACATCTACAGCTTTGTCCATTTGTGGTGTTTCATTCCACTGCCCACAACACAACCAGCAGGGTTTGTCTTCAGTCAAGCAGCTGGATTTGCTGGGTTTGCCTTCAGTCAAGCAGCTCCTTCCACATGGTGCTGTAGATGACAACATTATCTATGTAGGTTAATGTGACAACTTGTTTCTCGTAAACCATCACCCATGAGTTTTTGGAACATAGCTGCAGCTCGATGAAATCCAAATGCATGACAGCTAAATGGTATAGTTCACATGGAGTTCAGAAATCTATTTGTTATTTGCTACTTGACTTTATGTCACCAGTATCCTCTGCATAGGTCTATTGTTGCTAAAACCTGGCTTTGCATGAGCTCGTCTGGCTTTGGCACTGCATATGGGCCAAAAGCAGAAACGCTGTTTAGTTTTGGAAAGTCCAGGCTTACCAAAGTCTAAGCCCCCATTCTCTTTTGAAACCAGAACCACTGAACTGCACCACTTACTTTATAAAGCTCTAGCCTTGCCTAATCCTCTCTCTTCAGGTCTGGAGTCATTCATGCTGGCACCCTGCAGTTTGTTTGCCAAATGAGCTCTGACTTTATCAGATGTT
The DNA here is from genome assembly GCA_037974405.1 of Brachyalestes nurse. Taxonomy (NCBI): domain Eukaryota; kingdom Metazoa; phylum Chordata; class Actinopteri; order Characiformes; family Alestidae; genus Brachyalestes; species Brachyalestes nurse. The sequence continues at coordinate 9,600 of JBBPCY010014034.1, forward strand.
GTGTTCAGTGAGCCTTGTTTTTCCCAGCTCTCCTCAGAACACATTTAATGGCACTTTGCTCCTTAAGTCCTTTTGCTATTGTGGGCTAAGATGGAACATCTCAATAATACCTTTGTTTGTTGGACAATACTGATATTTTCTTTCCTTTTATTCCCCGTCAACAAAGGCTTCGAGCTGGTTTGTGACATTCCTTATCTGGTCTCAGCATGTTGATATGGAAGATCTGCAGTTTGTCAGCCACAGTTAACATGTGGTGCTTGCTACATCTCATAAGGTTCTTGCTTACAGGCTAATGTCAAACACAGGTTCAGGTTTCAGTTTTCTGTTTCTAGCTGCTCTGTCATACCACCTTTCCTGTCCCTACTGGGCCTCCTCCATGTAATAACTTTCTTGAAAACTGGTCCAATTTGTCTCTAATCCTGAGAACAGTAGACAATGTTTTTAATCATTCATCTGGGTTGTGTTTTTGAGAACATCAAGTGATCCTCATGCTTGTTTTTGTGCCAGTAGTAGGAGCCACGTATCCCTTTCAGCTCCAGTCTCTACCACATGCTTGTGCAGCATTTTTAGAGTCTTATTAAAGCACTGGTCAGCTGGTCAGTTGGGGGGGTGGTATGGCATGTCCTTTATACCCCTTGTCTCTAAAAGACTTCTTCAGAAGTCTTCTTTAATCTGTTGTGATATAAAATTATAGGACCTTGGTTTATCAGAATTTCCAATTGCATGCCTTCTCTAGAAATCATAGGATTTACTGCCTGACATGTCTTGGTTTTCTTTAAAGAAAAAGTCTCTGGATAGAGAGATATGTAATCACAAATTACCAAAATATTGCATTTTCCTGTTTTACTTCTCAGTAAAGGCCCCTCTATATCCATGGCAATTCTAGAAAATTGTCACATTAGTGATTGGTTGGTTTAGGCGTGTTTTGTAAAACTCATTTACATCAAAGTACCAACAAGGCCAGTTTTAGCCTGCCCTAGATGACCAGCCCATAGTTCTGGACTTTAGCACTTTAGCACTTCCTTTTTGAGGAACACTTAACTCCTGATCCACTGACTGCTCATTTCCTCTGTGCTCTGCACAGCTTTTTATTATTCATCCTTCTTCGTTCCGCCCACTCTGATTCACACATTTATGGAATAATGGCTTAGAAGTTTCATCCTGCTTCTGTAACTCAGCTGTATTATATGTTATATTTTAGCAGCTTAGCAATGATCATGCCCTTCACTCTCTGATTTCTTTCTTTTACTCTCCTTTGCAAACAGTGAATCATGCATGTGGCAACTCAGTTACCTGTTGTTCAGTCTGATGTCTGATAATAACTGTAATCTCTGCTTCATTTGGCTCCAGGTTCATAAGTTCAGGAATATCTTTAGACCGCATGGCCACATATGGAGATTTTTTCTATCATCCCATCATGTGCATACTGCCTGTAATGCCCTATCATGCAGTAAGTGTGCCTGGCTTTTACTTCTATGCAAATTTCTTCTGGTGAATAAGTTCACTATGTTTGCATTTGATCCTAAGTTTGTCCGTGTGTCCAGATTCAGGTATGCACTGGGCTGAAACTAACATTTGACTAGAGCCTGAATTCATTTGGACTATGCTGACTGTGGCTGTGTTACACTTTTTTCTGTTTGGTGTTTCCTGGAATGTAGCATAAATTGTTTGTGCTCCTCATAAACTCTTCATAGACTCTAATGGCCTATTAAGTTTAAATTATGCCACCTCAGCTGTAGTTTCTGTCTAAGTTGTTTGAAGTTACTGGGTGCGTTTCACCCTTTAAACTCATCTTTAGCTCATCGTCCCGGTCCGTTTCTAGAACTAATTTGCAATCCACCATGCTGGAGTACACCTTCAGCTTGCCTTGCTGTAATATATACTTCTGCCATCTCCTCTGCTTGTTTTGGTGATAATGGGCTGTGCTCAGTGATCCAGCTTCAAACTCTGAATTGAATTACTATTACTTTAATTTTCTCACCTGGCATCATCCGCCTTTCTGCAAGCCCATTAATATTGTAAACAGTTTTCATGTTTTTTTTCAGTCAAATACAGTATATTCTCTAACACATAGTCTTTTCAGCATAGTGTCTTCCATGCAATGTTTGTCATACTCTTAAGTCACATAACGTTTCTTTCTAGAAACAGAACAGATCAGATCTCTTGAAGTAGTGTTCAATATAATCATTTTCATTTAGCATTTCTTATAGGTTGGGGTAGCCATGGTCACAAATACTGGTGCTTGGACACTTTGTCTGATGTTTTTCACCCTTGGACTATTCTGTGTGCTGGTCTTAGATTCTATGGTGTTGAACCTTAAGGTTCTTTTTTAGCTTTATTGCATCAGTTCTCTTTTTTATTTTACATACTATATTGATCCTGGAGGAAATGACTTGAGTCCTCTGCATTTAACCCATTCACCTCAGTGAAGCAGTGTGTGGGGATGGTACTTAGCCTCAGTGAGGATGCTGACAGTTCTGGCCTTCGAACCCACAACCTTCCCATTGCAGGGGCAGCTCCCTAACCACCAGGCCACCAGCTGCCTTTTGTACTTCTCCTTGCAGCAGTTCAAACAGGTGTTGTGGTGCATTCCGCCTTTGTTCCCTTTTGAATCACTTTCTCTGCTGGATGAAACTTCGCAACATGACGCACAGGCGCTTCATAGTTCTCCTTTTGTTGCTCTTGTCGATGAAGGCAGACGCTGCAGTTCCTCCTTAGATTATTCTTGCTCTATTTGATGTAGTACTGGTGTCTACTTTGGAGGCATACTGTAGTCTGTAGCTGGTCTTGTGACACTTGTGTTTGTTTCTGATGTTTTTAGGAGTAGTTGTGGCGTTCTCAGGAGTCTGAATAAGTGTGTTGGAGATGTTTTCAAAGTTATATTGTGTCTCAGGGCTTTGCTTCTGTCATTTTAGACCTTTGCCACTGACATTTATGACAGTGTGTGACACTTAAGTGGATGGAAAGGACTGGTTCACTACAGACAGACTGTACAAAACGTTCGAAGTTAATCCCAAGTGCTCTTTTATTAACGTCTGCAAGGTGTGGGAACAACATTTACTATCCATTTCGAATGCACACACACAAAAAAAACGGCTCAGCTAGGTTGTGATAATTGTCCCACAGTCATTTAAATTTAGCAGATCATGGCAGTGTTGGTGATGAGAGAGAATTCTTTCCAACCGCACACCAAAAAAGGAATTCATTCACACTTTGAACTTGTGCTTTAATACATGAATCCTCACCTTCAGTCAGGGCCTTGAGCATGATGATAAACAAGAATAATTACAAAATAAGCACTTCAAACATTTTATAGAAGAGACCATGGTTTCTTTAAATTGTTCCTAGTTGTTCTTAGCCATAAATATCCTCCTAAAATAATTTTTAACCACATTTTTCTCCTCACAGGTTTTTGGTGCTCTCATTTCTATAGACATTAAGCTGAATAAACACCTTCACATTTAAATGTCTTTTACAGTGTAGAGTGTCCCACGGATCCCTCTGATTGAGTTTATCCTGACTAGAAACAGGTGCAACAGAGAGGCATCTTCCTAAAAACACATAGAGTCATCTCAGATCTCAATATTGCGTTATAAGACTTCATAATCTGTTGTCAAATCAAGACCTTCTTTTAAAGTGCATGCATTTTCACTTCCACTTTCATGATAAAAGAAGGTGTCACCATACTTACTTCCTCATTTACTCCATAAAGGTGTAAATATTGCATTTTGTTTTGTGTGCTGTATGGTCTTATATGTCAGTTCTATATTATGTGTATGGGTCCATAAAGTGTTCTGATGCTGATAATTTAAGTATGTTTTGAAGGATGGAAAGAGAGCCAACCCAGGCATTGCATGTGACACATCAGCATATCTAGGAGGCCACTGCAGCGAGACCAAATATCCGCTGCAGCAGCCGCACAATTTCAGGAGTCACCTAACACTTTACGTCTGGAGTTGAGACATATAATACACATTTCAATAACAACAGCTTTCATTTCAAGCTCAGGGTATAGTCAAAGTTCTCTGCTCAACAGAATGGAAATTCATCTCAGTTCAGTGACATTATCCTACGAAACAGTAACACTTGTGGACACAAGAGGCAGTAGAAGATTAGACACAGAACAGTTAGGGGGTGGAAGCAGACTAACTGATACTTTGTCCAGTAGATGGTACCATAGCTCTACAGTCTGGTTTTAGGCCAGGTCTCAAAATCCCTTCTGCAGATTCATCAATATTCTTTTTCCAAAGAATATAAAAGGACTTGCTTTCAGGTCTTGATTTTTACAGTCTGGGAAAAGCAGATAGAGCTATGATACAACAACCCCACCCCCCATTCAAGTCCTCTGAATAGGGTAAAAGATTTGTTGCTAATGTCTTAGTGCCGGGTCTGCACACATTCAGAGTCCATGCCTCAACAGGCCAGAGCTGTTTTAGCAGTATGAGGGAGACACCACAATGTTAGGCAGGCGGTTTTAATGTTATGGCTGATCTCTGTGTGTGTGTCTGTAGAGTATTTTATTCTTTGATTGTTGATCACTTCAAGAGCTTTATATGTATTCATGTAGAGAAATGTGATCCTGAATTGCTCTATAGACAACAGAATAGTTGGAACACATTTGTATGAAGTAGAATAAATAAACCAATGTAAACAAAATAAATATAAATATTACCATATACACAAACTATAGACTGATTGTATCTGTGGATATTTACAATGGACAATAAATACAAGAAGAAGTGCTGATGTGCAAATGTGCAAACTGACACTGTGCAAATGGCAAATGATTTATAAATGTGATTTATAGTAAAACACATACAGATGACATATTGGCATAAAGAATGATACTGGGTGCTAGGGAATGTGAAGCATATTCTGGTCATGCCCTGTGGATAAAAGCTAGATGCTGTAAGACCAGCTTGGTGAGATTGGCTTAGCAGCAAATATGACCCCCCTATCCCCCCCCCCACTGTCTACGCTGTATACTGTGCATGATTCCTGTACCACCTGTATCCCATTTTATATCAACTAGATGACCAATGAGTTTAAAGAACAATAATGAAAGTTCATATAAAGTCCACACACAATACCTTGTGCTACTGTATTACACAGATTGCTTAACCTTCAACAATACGCATGCATGAGTTCCCGGAAAACTTTGGCTTTTACTAGCTTCCTCAATTCTTTGAGCCTTGCCCAGCCTTCTGTGTAAAAAAAAAAAAAACAGCAAAGGCCAAGAACGCACAGGTCCTATGTTGTCAGTGTCTGAAACCATCATTCAGTGAGTGAGCCGCTATGGGGAGAGAACACGACGAAACGAGTCCACTACTACCAAACCAGCCGAATCAGATAAGGTGACGTTTTGAATCAATGGTTTTAATCTCTATGTATTTTCCTTACTGGATACTTTTGACTTCTTGTGAGAATATTTCATGCAGTGCAAATGCTAGCAGTGTACATTACTACAAATGTTGAAGCTTTAGTTTGTTTTAGAATGAACGGACACTTTACTTAGGACTACATTTACTGCAGAGAATTTTGTAACTTGACATTTATTTGTTAATTTACTTTGTGGCAACCGGTTTCAGAACTGCAATGTGTTCCAGTTTACAATAAATGTGCTCCAGTTTACAATAAATGTGCTCCAGTTTACAGTGTGCAATAGTATATTTTTGTTCTTGAGGTACTGAAAGACTGCAAATATGTGTTCTTGTAGAAATGGC